>JBBPMJ010000150.1:0-60098 GCA_038090255.1 Austroboletus niveus
TATGGTCAACTTTTTTGGGATGACGAACTTAGCACATTTGAGATCGATCTCATATGTGGGGTTTATAAAACACCAACTGGCCAGGGTGCACAAACCGCTGATATGTCTTGGTGGCTGAAGCAATCAATGTGGGTCGGGTCTAATGTTGATGTTGGCTATTGGTCACCCAAAAATGAGGTGTGGTTCAGAGCCCGCCTTGCCAAGATCCAGGCTGGCGAGGCACAACCTCAGAGTATGGCACGCTGGGCAAATGCATTAAAAAAATACAAATATATGTCCAGAATTGTTCAGAACTATCGGTCTGCTGCTACGATCTTCTTATCTGAGCGTTTGCATATACCAATGTACAAGACTTGATTATAAGTGATGTTCCTCAGCAGACAATCACCAAGCAACTTATTGTGAAGAGCCCAAGACGGTAATTAAGTGTATGTTAGGCCGACGCCTCATGTACTACATACAAAATGGAGAAGCTGTCTGCAGTAAACCGCGGACAACAAGGGAGGGAAAGATGCTACCCAGTGTTGAACATTGGAGAGTGGAGAAGGGTAGGGCGATGAGGAGAGCCTCATCGACGACAACAATTGCCAGGTGATAAAGAGGGTTATTGTGTTACTTATGTAATGTACACCTCATGTTGTATTACTAATCATGTGAATGTGGACCCGCAACCGCTCCTTTTTCCCGTGTAGACACCAAAGGCCCTTCCTCTCTCCATCACTGCCTGTGGTTTACCGCTCAGAGTTTCTCCAGTCATTGAGCGATCGTCATCATTGTTCCTCTCGGAATCACTGGTGAGCCACAACCAACCCCACTCCACTGTTGATCTTCATTGTTAACCTAAATTGGGTAGGCAATGAATCTTTTATTTATGGCCTGCTTTGTTGTCGCCTTCGCATCTCCATCCTTTCCTTCTGTTGCTCAACTCGTTGGTGTTTACACCGAGGAGTTTTCCCACCACCATCATTGCTCATTGGTGTCTACATTGACAAGCTTCAATCCTATCCCACTTGCTCAACTCGTTGGTGTAAACACCAACGAGTTTTTCCTGGCTGCCACAATCGCTCATTGGTGTCTACATTGACGAGTTTCTATTGAATTCCACGTCATTTCTTATCAGTGTTTACACTGAAGAACTTCTCCCTCATCATGCGATCTCTTTCATCGTAGCTCATCAGTGTTTACATCGACAAGCTTCTGGTCTCATTCCACAAATCCATCGTTACCTTCCCCCTCCTATAGGCAAGCTACCTGGTGAGTCCATCAATGCTCCCTGATCAATTAAAATTGGCTGATTTGCCCAAGGTAGCTCAGTTCTCTCTGTTCACACTCATTGCCTTGCGGTTCCTCTTCATTTGGATCATCTGTGTTTACACTAAGGAGCTTTCGTTCTTACTTCACGAATTGAATCCCTTGCCACCTTCTCCCTTGTCGGTGTTTACATTGACGAGCTTCTTCGCTACTCCGTTGTCCTGCCGATCCCTTAGTGTTTTGTTTGCCGTCACCGCTGTGCTGCAGTAAGTGTTACTCCTTCCCTTGATTTTCCGATCGTGACCCTGATCGTGACCCTGATACATATTTCTCAACATTCAGAAATGCATACCTTTATCGTAAATGGGCGTGTTATCATCTCCCCCAATATGTCGGTACCACCACCCGCCGTCTGTCTGCCTGCCCTCTTGCCAGAGGATGATGCCTTGTCTTTTGGTCATAAATTCCGTATCATGTCTGCGGATTATCCACAGCTTCCATTTTCCCTCCGCAACCCCCTTCGCCATGGCCCACTTTTCTCTTGCCTTGCTTATAACAAATTGTCTCTACCAATCACCCAAGTCAATACCCTCTACCAGCTGGAACCAGATGTTCTGAATCGATGGATTGCTCTGGACGATTTCCTTACCGATGTGTTTAATGTACTTGGTGTGATGGCACCTATGAATGTCATACTGGATTTGGTTCCAAGAGAAACCAACTACAGAAAACCTTGGGAGACAGAAAAAGCTGCTCATGGTGCTGCAGCTCATGCACTGCATCGCTTCCAGCACCTCATCACCTTGACATCATGGGCTATAAGCAGATACCCGGTGGGCATTGATCGACCTGATCCATACTGGGTCCAAGTCCTTTTGAATAAAGGATTCCCACCAGCGATGGTTGAGATGCTGAGAGACTCCCCAGCCGAAATGTTTTCATTGGCAGCTCTAAGAGTCGGCACCATTGTGAACCCATGGAATATGGATTGTGTCATCCATGTGCAACGAATGGTGCAAGCCCATGTCCCCGTCTACATCTTCTGGGGTTATTGTGACAAGCAAGGGAGGCGGAACTTTCAGAACCTTTTAGTCAAATTTCTTACCGGAAAGTGGGTCAGAGAGAACTGCTATCCAAGTGATGAGAACCTTTCGTGTGCCATCACACTGGCTATCGCTGCTGAATGGGACAAATCTGTTCGTCGATCTGCTCCTCAGCCCCCTCCACCTGTCTGTGGATCTCGCCAGAGAAGAGGGGAGATTTGGAAGGACTTCCTCGCCTGCCGGGAAATTGCCAACAAAGAAAAGAGGCGCACGAGTACCCGGAGGAGAAAATGGCACATGAGAAGCATGCTCGACATGCCGCCGATGGTCAGGTGCCTGGGTGGAAAGGAGCGTCGATCTTTCAGTGGATACCGGTGAACAACTTCCAACTTCACATCAATATAAGTCACCGAGCGGCATCCCAAATCTGGATGTCTCACCCGGGTGGCCAGAAGTGTTATGATCCTTTCAGAGATGAATGGGACATATGCACTGAGTTTGACCCTGCCGTTTCGTCCGAACCCAACATTCCTGACACTGACATCAATGATGAGGGCAGTCATTGTGCACTCATGGAACCAGACAGCGCACCGCTGCCCAAGCCATCAGCTCATAAGACCACAATTTTTATTGGCGATGATGTTCCTCAGTCTGAGCTCTTGAAGTTTCCCACTTTGGATGATATCCTACAGCAGCGTTACGGATTTGTGTATTCCCCTTCTACACGCCTTACGATGCCCCCTTCCAACACCCTCACTGAGCTTGCCATGAAGGTTTGTGAGGGCTGAGCTCCCTCTTCAATGTCAAGCTCCCTTCGCGATGCAGCCACAGCCTATCTGGAGATGCTTATCAGTGGCCAACCTCTCAATTTGGACGTTTGTGACATACTGGATGATAGTCTGGCAACCCAATATAAATCTGGACATATAATCGTCAAGCAACAGCAAGGAACAAGGATTGCATTGAGTGGGAATCGCTCCTTGACCACATGCTACATTATCTGCATTTGACAGGCAGTCACATATCCTCGGTTTGTCATCTCTCTTGACAATCCTATCACAGTCTTGCAGACTATTCGAGCTCAGTTTGGTCCCAACTTTCAAGACATTGCTCTAGAGCTTACACTGAGGGGCATTTCTTTTAATACCCAAATTGTCTCCAAAACTGTGCCGTCAGCCATTGTACCCTATACTGAGTCTCCCATGGGACTTGGTTTTGTTCCTTTCCATTATCGACCTCTCCCATCCGATTATAACTTTTACCTCGACAAGAGGGACCGCTTGTTGCGACGGAGCTATGGTAGGGCTGCCTTGATGAAGGGTGGCATCATCGCACGCCTGGCGCGTGATTCCCTTGATGGTTGTATGGATATGCTTATATGTGATGGGCCTTCTGAAGATGTGTTCAAGTATGGTGCGGTGATAAAAATTGGGGAAGAATACCTTTGGGATGACGACCTGGATCTGAACGATGAATTCATCATATGCGGTGTGTACAAGATCTCTACCAGTGAGTCAACCTTGCCAAGATCTTAAATATAAGACTGACTGTCATTAGGCCAATGAGATTTTTCTCGGGGTGAGCAGACGTTCGATGTTTCATGGTGGCCCAAACAGTCCACATGGGAAACATGTGGATTAAATGTTGGATATTGGTCTGCAGACGATGAAGCATGGTTTCAGAAACACCTTGAAGACATCTGCAACTACCGTGGTGTTGGTCCTCCCCCTTACCATTCTGCTGCAGAATGGTGCAACAGGTTAAAATACCACAGAGCAACGAAGAAAGTCATAGCATCCGCCAGGGATGCTGCTAAGAAATGGCTGTCAGATAATTTATAATGTATCTGTTAGATTAGGATGTATTATCTCTTTTCACACACTGCATCAGGTATTGAGTGCCTGCCGAGTGTCTACTGAGCACATACTGAGCACCTGCTAAGCAGCTGATGAGTGGCCACAAACTTTTCTCATCTTGAAAATGTTATATTTTCAAATGAATAAAAAAGTATATGAAAATGTGATATTTTCTGGTAACTGAAAAAGCAAAGCAAAATTATATATTTTCCGTCTCATTTTTGCAAGTCCAAAAGTTTGGGTGTCTTGTGCCAGAAAAGGTATTGATGAAACTTAAAAATTTGTACTAGATTTAATGATAACTTAAATTTACAGTTTTCTTTCACATTTTCGCAGTGCTAATATGTTGCAGAAAAGCATATATTTTCTTTCACACTTTCACAACAAAAACATTTTACATTTTTGGACAGTAAAAATATGAGGCAGAAATTTCTTATTATCATTTTGCATTTTTAATATACTATAAACGTTGGGAAAATGTTGAAATCCATGGTGTGTGGTATGTTCAAACTCCTTGCAACCATAGCACTGAATTTTCCCTTTCCCTTTGCCTTTCCCCTTGCCCTTGCCCTTGCCCTTTGTGTTTCCATTGCCAGTTTTCTTCACCACTAAGGCATTGTGAGTCTGGGAGGCTTGGCGTGTCTGCTCCTCAATGAGAACTTGTGAAATGACAGACTTGGCTGTCAATTTGTCATTCATTGACATGAGAATGGTACAGAGTGTCAAGTATGATTGTGGAAGGGAGATGACCATGGCAATGGCAATGAGCGAGTTGTTGAGAGGTTGTCCAAGTGAGCTAAGTATGGAGACCTTTTGTCACATTGAATTAAGCTGAGGCTCCATTGGGTTGTCATCAACTAGGGTGCTTCAGAACAGCTCCCCAATCAGATATGCTATGGTCTGCTTTCCCTTCCCTTCATAATGCTCACTAAGTTTCTTTCAGATCTCATCAGCTGACATGGAGCATGGAACACTGCTCAAATGTTCATCCTTGAGCATAAGGGTAATTTGGACAGATGCTTCCTTGTCCTTCAAGCACCATTCCAAGTGCTCATCCGGATGGGTGGTGAGGTCGAGGCATGTCATTTTTGCCCCACCAACAACATCCTAAAGGCCTCGAATGTCAAGGACAGTCTGGACATGAAACTTCCACATTTGATAGTTTGATCTATCGTCCATGAGAGAGGTGATGTCATAGAGGCTACTAGAGGCAGTGGTGGATTTGTTGGAGGATATAGATGTTACCATTGAGGAGCTGACAGTTGCACCTTATGGGCCTACTGAGGCGGATCCAGGATTGTTGGACATGATGGGATGGGAAGTTGGGCTTCAGGTATGATCATTCTCGCAGTAGTTAGAGATGGTCAGGGCTCATAATCTTTTGAGGTATGACTAACAAAAGAGTGACTCAGGCTTCTGAAAAAGAAAGACTGGGTATTAACTAACCTAACAAAAAAGTAACTACTTGAAGAATCAGTGATACATAGAAACAAAAAATAGACAAGATTTTACCTCAGGTTTCCGACAAAGAAAGACTGAGGTGCAAGCGATATCTGGCATAAGATTATAAACAAATGTGTTATGTAAGATATCTACATCGAAAAGGTCAAATGAGTGGTGACAGGGAAAGGAGTCTGAAAGCCTCAGAAGGTGGCAATACTAAGTGAGAGAAGGTGGTGAAATAGAGAACCTAATCTAACATAGTCCGTAAACTCTAAGCTATAGTAGTGCATAACAACAATATAATGGTCTCCTATGCAAAAATAAAGGTTAAAATCCTTTTCACAAGTGTGAAACTCTACTCAATGAATATAGGCACATGTACTCCAAATCTATGATTCTCATTTGGGTTCTCTGGGGCATAACAGTCATATATGGCAGTACTTGATGATTCTCAAGCCAAACCTGAGCAGAGCTGTCCTGCAGAAGCTCAATCTAGTCTTTGTTGATCTTTATGCCTGTTATCAATGATCTTTTTTAGAGTTCATACTTGCTATACATATACAGACAGTGCTGTATTGACCTTGTAAAGCTTGATCAATTAATCAATTGATCCTGTCTCGACCCCATATAGTTTAGCCTCAGGCAAGTTCAAGATCACCGGAATGGAATTCATGTCCCACTTTTTTTTTTCTTTCCTAAGTCACTGTGTCATTGCAAGATCCTAATCTGTCATATCTTACCACACTAACTTGAAATTGAGCAAACTGCTGCTGCTTCAGATCATGCAGACACAAAACCATTAAAGGCCTTTGACTTGCACCCCAGAAAACAAATATCTACAAAAGGTCATGCCTTCAACTCATATCAAAGTTTCTGCTTCTCAGCATTCTCAGATTGGGTGCCTCCAGCAGGACTATTCTCCTGCATGCAAAAGTGGGCCTTCTGAGAGGCAAATCACCCCAGCAACAGATCTAGGAGATCAAGCTTCCAGTTGACATATTGCTTTCCTCGAGAAAAAAAATGGCTGACTCTACTGAAAGCTGATGCATATCAGGTGGGTTATTACATATTAAATATAATTTTGCAAAAACAACTAACTGCTCACTGTAACAGTCCCCTCTGTGATTCTTATATACTGGAGGGACATGCTATTAGAAGGCTTATATGCCTGACAGATCCCATTTTGGACCTGATCATGGAGTGTGACTGTCACATCATGCTTGCATCAGACAACTCTGATGCTGCACTTGGGCTCATGGATTTGAGCAATGAGTAAGCAGTGTCACAATCCTGGTCTCATTTACTAATGCTGCTACAGGGAAAACTGCCTCTTCAATTTCTATAAAAAACTTGTACTGTGATGCCCATCTGTCAAGGTGCTCATTGAAGGAGCCATGGGGCCTGGAGGATATAATATGCTTGCCATAGCCTGTCAGGAGATTGTTAAGACTGGGTTGGACTTGGCAGACAAACTCCATAAATTTTGATGAAAAGAGGATGGAGTGGGACTTTGGCTTCAGTGACTTGAAGTGGAGTGCTGCACCCTCGTCAGATCATTGGTGGTCCCAGATTTCAGAGGATCAGAGAGTAAGGAGCACAAGAAGAGTCCGGGTTGTCTAGATTGATAACTAGCTAAAGTATAGGCAACATGACAGGATATATATGGAGGTTGGAGGCGGTGTACAAAGGCAATGACAGAAAATGTAAGTATGCGGAGGTGGAGAAATGGAGATGGAAGAGAAACATAAGCAGAGCTGTGCAGGCACAGGATCAGAGAAGGCTAAAAGGCAAGACTAAGACATAAGCAGAATAAAGAGTAACATAACTAAAATGTTCAAGAAGCAGAGAAGCAGAGGAACATGGAAGCAGAGGAGTGTAGGAGTGGAGAAGTGGAGAAGGGCTAGGATTAGGGATATGACAGAGGTGAGTCTTGTAATATACCAGTGTTATACATCCACTTTAACTTGTATCTACTCAATATAGCTAAGGATAGGTGCTGACCAGGCATGTGGTGATGATTCATCTACTTTGAGGATCTGTGTTGCTATATGGCTTAATGAACAACTACCATGCCCTGAGCCTCTGCTTCTCCCCCATTCCAGTGAGAAGACTGATAGAGGTTTCAATAACAATGTAACTGGAAGGTACTTGTGTCCAGTAGACCACAACTGGCTCGATCTGATGTAGGTTTTTCTCTAATTGTCTCTCAGCCCATCTCTTATGCATTGCTCTATAGTATCTGTCATGCCATCAAGCAATACCATCTGCAATATCTGATTACTACATACTCTTGGCCAGCTTTCTTGTATAAACATTGTCAATTTGATTTGGCAAACCCATTGATGGGACTATTCAAGGGTGAGCTCCTGGTCAAAGTAAGTTGATCACACCATTTAACCTTTTTGCTTATTGTCACAAAAATTCACTGCTCATAAATATTTCTAGGCCTTCAAATGCATTTTTACTTCTCTGTCATCTGCTTTCAAGGAGCAGTTGAATGACGATCTGGATAACCAGCCTCCAAGTTGATTAATGAAATCTAAAAAGCTTTGGAGAAATGTATCAGCAATATTGAGGATGACATCTGTTCAGCCTCGTGCCATTGCATACATTGCAGTTCAGGTAAAACCACCAATTGTCTACTACTTACCTTGCAGCAGACTCATGGTAATTTGATGCATAGCTCCATTTTGCACTGTCCAGTAGGAAGTCTTGGGACATTATTGATGACAACTTCAGCTACTTTCTCTTCTACAATAATATTATCAACTGATTCAAGTTTCTCATGACACCTGCAAGAGCCCAAAAAGTCAAACAACTTCTTCTCTGGTGAAACAAGTGAGTTGGTCAACAATGTTACATTTTTGTCAATTCACATACAACTTATCAGTGCAATATTCGGTCATTGTTGCCTCATCCTTCTCCAGCCTGAGAAGGCCAACAATTTATCTGTTGCAATGACCACAAGGATCCCCTCAGCATAACTGCAAACTTAGGTCCCACATATTTCTGTACTCTGAGTTATGCTAAGTTTTCCCACATGCAAATGCCATGCAAAGATATATACTAGTACATAGTATAGTTTCTACCAGCTGTCATCAATAGTAAATGAAATTGAATCCCAAAATTGTTATGCTTGTGCAACATCCAGTCTCAGTGTGTTGTCAAAAGTGACACAAGGTCCTCTAGAAATCCAAGGGTTCTCTGCTGAGACTCCAGACTCAGGCAGGAATGAGACTAAACACTGTGTATAATTGTGCAGATCTAGCTACTGAACATATAAGACAACTACTAAATATTTATACAGTTTGGAATCATCTTGGAAGGAAAAGAGATGAGATGGAGCACATGATGTACTACAATGGCCTCATGGATCAATGAATAAGAATGGAATAACACTGCCATCAAAAGAAGGATGAAAGGAGGAGCAGAGGTCTGTGACAAAAGCAAATCTTGAGACACATGGCTAAAACTACAGAAGAGGAATAAGAGAAGAACAGGGTAAATCAAGAACAGGGATCTCCATATGACCATATGGAGCATAGTCCTCAGAGAATAAGGTTCAATAGCATTCTAAGGGGAGTCTGTCTTCAGGCTTCCATTCTGGTTGAAGAGTTGCAAAGTGTTCTGATGTTTCTGAGATTCCGGAACTGTCATATCCCTAATCCTAGCCCTCCTCCACTCCTCTGATCCTCTGCTCCTCCACTTCCATGTTCCTCCACTTCTTCACTTCTTGAACATTTTAGTTACAGTTATATTACTCTTTGTTCTGCTTATGTCTTAGTCTCGCCTTTTAGATTTCTCCAATCTTGTGCCTGCACAGCTCTGCTTATGTTTCCCTTCCATCTCCATTTCTCCAGCTCCACTTACTTACATTTCCTGTCATTGCCTTTGTACACCACCTCTGACCTTCATATATATAGTTCTGTCATATTGCCTGTACTTTAGCTAGTTATCAATCTAGACAACCTGGACTCTTATTGTGCTCCTTACTCTCTGATCCTCTGAAATCCAGGACCACCAATGATCTGACAAGGGTGCAGTGCTCCACTCTGAGTCACTGAAGCCAAAGTCCCACTTCATTCCCTTTTCATCAAGATTCATGGAGCTTCTATGGAGTTTGTCTGCCAAGTCTGACCTGGTCTTAACAGGAACCTTCGGAAGCACAGGAAGGTACTTTGAGATCATCAGAAATGTGCTTACTTGCAACATTACCCTTTTCTATCCATTGAAGACCCTCTTCAACTCCTAAAGTCACCTCCAACAGAGTCTCCATCATTGAAGATCACATTGTCATCATTGAAGTCTTCTGGATCAAAGCATTCAGCAGAGGAGTGCCCCATTCTTTTACAGAAGGAGCAATGGTTGAAAGGACATTCTCGCTGGATATGTCCTGCAGCTTTCTGGTAACAGAAGGGGCATGTGTAAATGGAGTAGTCAGGTCGAAGATGTTTGATACTTTCACACTGGAAACATGCAAGTTTGTTGAACTTCCTATTTCTGCAAGTTGGTCCTGGGGTGACTCTTGAGGGAATGGAGTTGGGGAACAATGTTTCTGAAAGGCTGAGATAAGGAGGGGGAGATGGGTACTTCATCATAGAGGGGATGGGAGAGCTGCTGGTAGAGTGCTGGGCATTCAAGGATTGATACCAGGAGGGTGTTTCAAAAAATAGGGGGGAGTCTATGTCCTTAGACAG
Source organism: Austroboletus niveus (assembly GCA_038090255.1). NCBI lineage: Eukaryota > Fungi > Basidiomycota > Agaricomycetes > Boletales > Boletaceae > Austroboletus > Austroboletus niveus. The sequence continues at coordinate 10,291 of JBBPMJ010000150.1, forward strand.
GAGGTAGTTCAGGAACAAAGATTCCGGACATAAGAGGAGGTATTGTGGGAGCAATGAGTCTTGGGGATTCATGAGGGGATTCAAGGGAGTGGTCATGGGATGTGGTCATGGTTCTGGGAAATTTCAGAGTTTCCTAGAGTATTTATAAACCTCTAAGAGTTTTGATCCATTTCCAAGGTTGGATTTCGGTTCCCATGTATCATCACTGGAACCATATCCCTTCCATCAGATGTGGAATTGGTGGGCTCCTTTCCTCCCTCTATGGGCAATGATCTTGTCTATTTCCCATTCCTCTTCTTCATCTATTATCTCTGAGGTAGATCAGAGGAAGTTGGCTCCATGCTCCCAAGTTTCCGCATAAGGGGTTAGTAGGCTGGCATGGAACACATTGTGGATTTTCCATGTTTGAGGGAAGGCAGAGTTGATAAGCTACTGGAGAGATTACTTTTTCAAATTAGAATGGTTTTTTACATTTGGGAGCTAGTTTTCTGGCCAGATAGTTTGTTTTTAGATTGGTTGCTTCTAGCCATACTTTGTCTCCAGCTTTTCATGGGGTAAATGTGAATCTTTTTTGTCTTTCCATAAACATCCTTGCTTATTCATGTGCTGCCAGTGCCTCTTTCCAAGAGTCCTCCAGTTTGGTTAGTCTATTTTCCAATTCCAGGACAAATGTCTTTCCGATTGGTGGATAAGCTCAGGGTTGGTATCCCATGATTAGTTCAAATGGGGATTTCTGAGTAGAGGAATGAGTTGCCATGTTGAGATGAAATTTGGCCAGCAGAAAGAGCAGAACCCATTGATCCATTGCAGAAGATCTGGAGATAAGTTTCAAGTTCCTGATTCACTTGTTCAGTTTCTCCATCTGTCTGAGGATGGTAGGTGGATAATAGAACAATGTCATACTGGAGTAGTCATGCTAGTTCTCTGGCAAAAACAGACACAAATTGGGGATCCCTGTCTGAGATGATTCTGTCATGGATGCCAAATCTTTTAAAGACTTGGTTGAAAAAGAGTTGAGCAATTCCTTGTGCATCAATGGTTTTGGAGCAAGGGCAGAAAATTACCCCCTTTAAAAGGCCATGGTCAATCATAACCATGACAGAGTCAAATCCAGAGACAGGAGGCAGATCAGAGATGAGATCAACAGAGATTTGTTGAAAGGGGCAAGAGGCAGATGAGTTTAAAGGCATCAGGGGGGAGATGTGGGATGGGTGTTCACTTTATTGGCTTGACATATAGCACAACCTGAGATGAATTGTCATAAGAATGTGGACATTCCTGGCCATCAGAAGTCTTTTTCAAGGGCTGCTAATATTCAGAAGTGATCCATGTGTCCACTAGTTGAGGAGTAGTGTAGATCATGGATCAGTTTTTGATTAATAGATTCTGGAATAAAGAGGCATCCCTGAAAATGGAGTTCTTGATCTACAAAGGTCCAGTCAGACAACTTTGTTCAAAGTATCTTCATACATTTCCTTGAGTGCAGTGAGAACAAAGGGGTCGGAGGGAGTGGACTTTGCAATCTTGTTCATTAGGGTAAGGTCAATTTGTCTACAGAAGAGGTCATCCAGAAGAAGAAGAACTATCTCAGCATTGTCTGATTCAGTGGATATCTTGTCTTTTCTAGAGAGTGTGTCAGCAGAGCCCATGTATGTTCCTGTTACCTGTGTAAATGCAAGGTCAAAATCTTGCAGGAACATTTGCCATTGGGCATGGTGTTGTAATAGTCAATGAGGGGCCCTGAAGTAAGTGAGGTTTTTGTAATCTGTGAGTATTTGGACCACATGTCAAGCCCCAAGTAGGTGGTGTCTCCAATCTTTGAGAGCATAAATAACTGCTAGTAGTTCTCTGTCATATATATCATAGTTTTGTTCTGCACTTGATAGAGTGGCAGATCAGTATGCACATGGGTGGAGATCACCATTGGAGTCCTTTTGCATGAGAACTCCTCCAGTGGCTAGGAGCAAAGCATCTGTCATTACAAAGTATGGATATTCTGGATCTGGTTGTTTTAAGACTGTAGAGGTGGAGAACACTTGTTTCATGTCATCAAAGGCATACTGTTCCTCCTCAGCCCAAGTCCAGGGGTTATCTTTCTGAGTAAGTTGTTATGCATGCACAATGTTCAGCCTCAATCTAGTGCCTCCTTTAAGAGGCAAGACAAGGTCCTATAGAGGTCCAGTAATAGTTGCTCTGCTGAGGCTTGATACTCAGACAGGAGAGACTAAACACTGCATATAATTGTGCAGATTTAGCTAGGGAGTACAATTGACTAGCGACTAGTTATACAGTCCCAAGTAACCAATAGGAAGGGAGCAGAACTCTGTAAGCTAAAAGGGAAGAGACAAAGAAATAGTGGTAAGATAGTATACATGGCCCATGTAACACAAGAAGGAGATCAGGGAATGAGATCTCGGAAGAATGAGATTAGGAGAAAGGGTCCATAAGGAGAAAGAGAAGTACTACCAAGGGAAATCCTCATCAGAGATAAGTGGAATAATTATGGCATCATCTAAAGTGTAGTCAGAAGGGAGCATTGTCCATAGCAGGGCCTCGGGGAGGTATTTGTATAAGTCCACTGGACTTGTAACATAAGTTTGTTAAGTGAGGCAACTCATTGAGTGAAGTTAGAAATGAATCTTTGGTAGAAGTTGCAGAATTCTAGGAAGGACCTTACTGCTTTGACTGAGGGGGTTTCCATTCTTCTATGGCTCGGAGTTTGGTTGTTCCATTGCGAGTTCTCCTGGTTGGACAGTTAGGCCAAGATAGTCTATAGTTTGGGAGTCAAAGGTGCATTTCTGGAGTTTACACCTAAGCCCTAGACTCCTTAGCTATTCTAGAATCTTGATGATTCTTTCTTTATGATCAGATGGATCAGAAGAATAGATGGCTAGGTCATCCATATAGATAATCAATCATCCTTCTGTGAGGTAATCTCCAAAGGCATCATTCATGAATGCTTGGAAAGTGGCAGGAGAGTTGCACGATTCAAAGAACATCACAGTTGGTTCAAACAGTCCAAAGAGGGTGATGAAGGCTGCTTTCCATTGATTCTCAGGTACAATTTATATATTGTGATATTCCCATTGGATGTCCATCTTGGTGAAGATTGTCGAGTTCTCAATTTGTTCAATGATAGACTGGATGTTCGGTAAAGGGTAAGCATTCTTTACTGTATGCTTGTTGAAGTACCTCTAATCTTGGCAAGGTCAGAGTTTTCCACCTTTCTTATCAACCAAGAAGAAGGGTGTGGCTTGGGGGGATTGCAAAGGTTTAATTTGCCTGTTTGCCAGGTTCTCTGCCACAAACTTTTTACATGCTTGTTGTTCTGAAAGGAAGATGGGGTAGGCTTTGCCCTCTTCAGAATGAACATCTCCTTGAGCTTGATTGTATGGTCATATGCTTGTGAAGAAGATGGAACATTTCAGGGGTTTTCTTCAAACACATCATTGAAGTTCTTATAGTCCCCTGGTAACTCCTTTTTCTATTATTTCTAGTTCTGTGTATAGCATTGTTTTCATGACATATTTCTTGGCAGTTTCATATTGTTTGCAGTAGGCTGCATGGGTCTTGAAATCAGGATCTTTTGGAGATATCTTATGAGATATTTTCTCTCATCTTCTTCATCCTCTTTTAGTGTTTGTTTCTGGTTCTGGTTCAGTAGTTGGAGAGTTACTCTTCCTGTTGCCCAGTCTATGTCTGGATTTTGTTCCCTGAGCCAGTTCATTCCTAGAATGATATTCTCTTTCCTAGCTGGAAGAAGATGAAATGTTTGACTTTTCATCACATTTCCAATGTGGAAGGTAATTGTGGTTCGGAACCTGATAAGTCCCACTTGATTGGTAGTTCCATCTGCATTGATAGCTTTGATAGGTTGTGCTATTCTTTTCATAGGTAGATTATTTCTTTTGGTAAAGTCCAAGTTTATGAATGAACTGGTTACTTGGCAATCGATTAAGGCAGTGGTTTCAGCAGTGGTTCTTTTGTATATTTCAAGTGAGATAGGAACAAGTATTGATTTTGAGTCACTTGATACTAATACAGAAGAAAAGTTAGGGGTCTATCCTTGAGTTTGATCTTTGCAACTGTTTCTTCATCCTCCTTGGGATCTTTGAAACATTCTTTGAGTACTTGAAGTACTTCTTTCTTATCTACCTGTTTTTCTCCTAGTTGTTTCACATACATATTTGTCGATGAGTCCTGTTATGCGTGACATAGTCAAGCATAGGCATGCAGAAGTTTGAGGGCTTACTGTCACTATACAGCAAACAGGATGAGGGGCCTGGCAAAGGGGTTCTGTAACAGGGAGGCTAAGGCTGTCATAGGACTAACGACGGATTGAAGGGGGATCTGCTCAAGTGTCTTCCTTGGCAGAGGTTCTGAGGACCATTGAGGATCAAGAGATCAATGGGTCTAAGGACGTCACAAGACTAGCAACAGATCAAGGGTTTGAAGGAAGCATTCACTCAACAATAGGACAAGGACTGAGAGACCAAGGACAATTCAAGATACTAGGTAGATTTCAGGAGGTCTAAGATAGCAAATACACCTGAGTACCAAAGGTTTATATACACAAGCAACATGGTTAAGGGTAGGTCAAAGAAAGAAAGTGAGTCAGCAATGGGCAATGGAATCGTGAAGAAGCTGAGTTACTATGGAGCAGATGTGATGGCATCAGATAAAGGTTGGTAATACAACTGCAGATGAGTCATGCTAAATAAGTAAGCAGTAATGGAAAAGCACAGTAAAAGAAAGGACCCAAGTGGGGCTTGAAAGGCAAGGGTCAAGGTCCTTTGATGTATATGGTAAGTAGATATAGGGAAAAGAAAAAAGGGGCCCAATGAATTGTAACATTACCCCTGTCATATGGGTGAGGCCACAATGAAACCCTAATAGTCACTGCAATTGGACCTGGTCTCATTGTTGTCAGCTTCGGCACTGACAAAAAACTCATAGTCATCTGCTGCTGGTGGAGAGGGAGGGAGAGTAGGGACCCAGTGAGGGATCCAGATGTTGGGGCATCATCCTAATGGGATAGGACGACCTTGGTGCCACAAGGAGGAACACGAGGAGTGGGGGAACTGGTGTGTAGACAAGTCCAATGAGGAGGATGCGAATGCATGAGAGATACATGGGCGCATGGGACAGGCATGCTGGGGGTGGTCCAGGTATTGCCTGTGGCAAATGGGGCATTGGTAGAGGGGACAAAGGAGGCAGCATTGGTAACACACTTCATGATAGTGGGGATGATTGGGAGAAAGAGACCAGACTTCCTGGTTTCCAGTCCAATAGTCATCAACACAGTCGAGGACAGTGACCTCTTGGGTGGTGAGAGGTTCAGAGAATGTGGAGGGGATGAAGACATGGTCATTGCCAGTAGTGGCAAGGTTTTGGAGGTATTGATCAATGTCAATAATGAAGTTGGTCATGTCCAACTGGTGCATCAGTTGGACGAGGTCGTGCTCTAAGGCCTGATGGAGCTGACAAATGTGGAGGTTAGCCAGTGCCTGGGCAGCAGAGGCAGTAGGGGTGGCAGCAGAGATGGCAATGCTGGAGTTTGTCAGGAAGAGATGATATATGAGCGCAAAGGGGGAGTCGGGTTCCATATGTGCATTGAGTGCCATGGCGAGACTGGAGTCTCAGAGTTCAGTAGTGATGGCGGCAGCAAATTCATCATCCAAGGGAGTGGGATGGTTGGATAGGGCAGCAGGGGGTATTAATATCAGGAGATGAGTGGGGCAGTTGGAGATCTGTTGGGTGAGGGGAATGGGTATGGAAGTGGGAACAAGGGGTTCAGGGTGGGTCCAACTAAAGCCAGGCCAGGCAGAGGGGAGGCCTTCCATGTCATTGTGAAGGCATTGGATCAGAAAGGGGGGAGAAACAGGGATGGGTGCATCATTGATTTTGATGGGGGTGGTGGATGGGATGGTTGTGAACCATCTGGCTTCTGCGACATCAGAGGGAACATCACTGGGGGCAGGCGAAGGTGCGAAGAGGGTGATGGACATGACTGTGAGGGGTTTGGTTTGAATAGAGATGGGGGAAATTGAGTGGCGACATTTATAGTTGCTAAGGAGGGGAGTGGAGTTCTGTAGATTCCATTCAGGTTCCCAGGAATCTTCTTCAGCGGTATATCCCTTCCATCAGATCAGGAAGGAACAGGAGGATGGAGATCTGCAATGTTGGATGATTTTCTCAATTTCATATTTCTCATGTCCATCAATGAGGTCAGGTGGTGGGGATGGGTAGTTTGGCCTGTGTATGAGGTTTTTGCTATAGGGTGATAGGAGGGATGCATGAAACACTGGGTGGATTTTCCATGATCATGGGAGGCGCAGTTTGTAGGTGATGGGAGATAGCACCTTAACGATGGTAAAGATGATTCTGTCATAGAGACCAAATCAGAGGAAGACTTTGTGGAAAAAGAGGGATGCAACCCCTTCAGCGGTGATGGTTTTCTTGGTGGAACAGAGAATTACTCCCTTAGTAAGGCCATGGTTGACCACAACCAAGAGAGTATTGAAGCCCAAGGAGGTGGGGAGAGTAGTAATCAGATCACATGAGATCTGCTGGAAGGGGTGAGTACATGAGGAGTGAATGGGAGTAAGTGGAGGGACAGTGGGGTGGGTGTTGGCCTTGTGTTGCTGGCACGAGGCACAATCTTCGATGTACTTGCATATGTATTGAGCGAGACCTGGCCACCAAAACTCAGCAGTGACGAGCTGGCAAGTTTTGAGATAACCAGGGTGACTAGTGGTCTCATGGTCATGGCAGTGCTGGAGCATGGAGCACCAGAGGGAGTTGTTGGGGGAAATGTAGACACATCCTTGGAAAGTAAGGATGCCATCTTTGTATTGCCAATTGAACAGGCAAGACCAAAAGGCTGGGGGAATGGTTCCATCAAGGGATTGGAGGGCCTTGGGGACAAAGGGATCAGTCTCAGAGTGAGACAAGATATGCTCCTTGAGCATGGAATCGATGACGTTGATAAACAAGGATGGGAGTAGGAGAGTGACTTCTTCATTGTCAACATCGTCAGAGAGGAGAAGGTTGGGGTGGCATGAAAGGGCATCAGAGCTGGTGAGGAGTTTACCAGGGACATGGATCATGGTCAGATTGAAGTCTGCAAGGTCAAGGAGCCAATGAGCTTGTCAGTCATATCCCAGAATTTCACCAAATCAACTCTGACCACCTCTGATACTATTCAAGTCACCTCTGGTAATATGTTTCCTCCGACCACTCCATCTCCTCCATCTCTGTTCTTTCCATCCTCTGTACATTATGTTACATTATCTTTTTGTGCCTTCATATCTCTATTTAGTTAGTCTCCATTCTGTTGTGTGGTGTTCAGGGTAAGGCACACAGCTCCAGCTGTGTGATGAACCAGCACTGCACCAGTACTTTGCTACTTTGATTCCTCCAACTAGTACTATACTCCTTTCGGACTTTCCTCCTCCATACACATATAAACTTGTGTACTCTGTCTTAGTACCTCAGTTCGAATATCATCTTAGTTCCCGCTTCTCCTCTTTTCACCATTGATCTCATCTCAGCATTCTTTCATCTGAGTCTTGATGACTCTCCTCTGATCCTCCAACCTTTTGAACCTCTAGTTCACCCCATTCGTAAATTAGCAAGATCGGACTTGGGTAAGGGCACACCACATAAGGTGAAGCCAATGTTGCTCCGACCACAGTACAACTCCAGCATTCTGAAGTCACATACCTGGGCCCCAGCAGAACCAGACTTAACAGTATATTCAAACTTGCACTTGGTCGAGTTCCTCCATCCATCTTTCCCTTCCTATCCCTGCATCATTTGACAATCACCCATGGCTACCCATGTCATGCAGACTCACTCTCATTCTTGGAGAATCCAGGAATGCAAAGCAGCTGCTTAGCCAGACCCATTTTCTTTCTTCGCTAGTTCACACCACACTCTGGAAGTTGTAAATCAATTCCAAAGCTTTTCTGCTCATTAACCAATTCCCTCTATCTCTCATGCACACTCCCCACCACTTAGTGCATGCATCGAAAAAGTCTCCGAATGTGACAACAAAACAGAAAAAGCCTTTCCTGGTGGTTTTGACACATCACCTCCATGTCCACCTCCAGGTCATGGTGATGGCCCTGATGGTGACCCAGACGACGACAGTTTGGACTACTATGAACAGGATGACTTCAGATTACCTGGCGAAGGAAATGATCAGTTCCCTGGAGGATACCCAGATAATGGCCCCAGAGATCAGAACAGCGACAAAGACACCAACAACAACAATCTCTGATACATGTTTGCCAATTTGGCCGATGCGATTAGAGGGCTGTTGCACTCTAACCACCGCCCCAATGACTCTGGAAGCCAGTGCACGAAAGTTCATGAACTGGACCAATTCAACAGTACAGAGCCTCGCAAGCTCCAGACTTTTCTTGTCCAGTGCAAACTCAATTTTCAGGACCAGCCTAGGGCTTTCCAGATCAACCACACTAAAGTCACTTTCATGCAGTCCTACCTAAAGGGAATGGCTCTAGAATGGTTCAAGCCTGATCTCCTCGATACTGGAGATCCCATGTACCATTCAAACTGAATGGATAGTTATCAGGACTTCATTCTCGAGTTGAAGAATAACTTTGTACCCCACGACCCTGTCAGAGACGTCAAGCACCAGCTCAACAACCTCAGCATGAAAGACATGCAGCATATTAACAAGTACATTGTAGAGTTTAACTGGATCACTTTGCAAGTCTGAGGCTATGGGGAAGATGCACTTTGGCACCATTTCTATAATGGCCTCCTGGATCAGATCAAAGATGAAATCTCCTGCGTCGGCAAGCCACCCACTCTCGCTGAACTCTGACATCTTACACAATCAATCAACATGAGATACTGGGAGAGAAAGTCCAAGGTCAATCAGCAGCAGAAGAACTCTGGCAACCAGAAACCCATCTCTGATAACAAGTCGTCCAATAACAAGTCTGGTGGATCCAAGCAGAAGGATTCCAAAGGAAAATCAACGTCCACCACTCCTACTTCTGGTATCCCTGATACCTCCACCTCTCCCCCAAAACCTGACCTCTCCTCAAAGCTCAGTAAGGACAGTAAGCTGACCGCTGCCGAACGAAAGTGACACTTCGACAACAAGTTATGCATGTTCTGCAGTCAAGGCGGACATGTCGCCAAGGCCTGCCCTCGGTCTATGTCCCGGGCAGCTAAAGTGCATGCCACGAAGCCAACTCCAGAAGCTAAACTGGAGGCCTTCATCAAGGCGAAAAAATAGAGTGCGACCTTTAAAGCTCTGCACAGCTGGATGGTCATGTTGACACCATATGTGCACTCAAGGAGATCCATCTCAACATGTCCACTCTTTCCGATCCTTGATCACTTATGCCTTCCATTTCTTTAGTCACACATGACATTGCTCCATTCCCCACACTTGTAGATTCAGGATCATCCAATTGTTTCATAGATACAAATTTTGTGAAAAAACATAACCTGTCCACCTATATGGTCCCTCCACTCCTTCTCTGACTCTTCAACAGCACTTAAAACTCAACCATTACCCAAGCTCTTGACCTCTCTGACCTCTTTTCAACCAGTGATATCACCCCAATGACATTTTATGTCACTCCACTAGATGGCTCCTGCTCCTTAGTCCTTGGACACAACTGGCTCACCCACTACAATCCATTGATTGACTGGGTCTCGAGCAGTATTTCTTTCTGCCCTACTCAGCAGTCCAGTCTGGCACCACTGAGCTCACCCCCAACACTGAAGGCTCCTCTGCCTGCGGTCATTCCCTCCACCGATACACTGTGTTTCTCTGAGCATAAGGCCCTGCCCATCGTGCTTATCAATGCTCTGGCATTCACTTTGGCCTGCCACCTTCAAGGCTCTGTTCAGTTCAATCTTCAACTTCACCTCCAAGAAGGTGACCTCCAAGCTGCACCTACCCAACCCCTAGAACAGATCGACCTCTCCGGAGTCCCTCCAGAGTATCATGATTTCTCAGATGTGTTCAGTAAACAATGGGCTGATACTCTAGCCCCTCACCATGAGCATGACCTCAAGATCGATCTAAAGAAAGGTACCTCCCCTCCACTCAGCACCACCTACTCCCTCTCCCCCTTCCGAGCTTGACTCCCTCCATGCCTTCCTCAATAAGCATCTATCTATTGGTTTCATTCATCCCTCTTCCTCCACTCACGCTGCTCTGGTCCTCTTTGTCCACAAGAAGGATGGCTCTCTCCACCTTTGCATTGACTTTCGAAGCCTTAACAAAATCACGAAGAAAGATTGCTACCCACTTCCCCACATTTCTGACCTCCTAGACGCTCTGAGTCATCTCATGTCAATCTCCACAACTTCTGACTGGTTTTCACTCAGGAACAACTTGCTGCATCCCTCCGAGCTATCTACCTGTTACGATCGCTCTTTTTCACTATTTAAAACTTGCTCATGGAAGGAGTCAAACTCCTGATCTCCTATATAAGGAAAACCCCTAGTGGCACAAGGCTATTGAAACTTAGACATTTTCCAGCATAACTTATCATGTGACTGCTTACATCAGCAGTCTAGATCACAAGTCACATGACTTGTCACATGTCCAAAGGGCTAGACCCTTATCTCTTATCTATGATGTCATAATGACATCATATCTCATGTTTCACATGATGCATGCTTCTTTACTTCTTTCTTTCACAGACACACTTCTTTATAACTCATGCATTCTTATCAGCCAATCATGTATTTTCTCCTTATCATGGTATGATATCCCTTTATGATATCTACACCAAACATGTACATACAGTAGAATAGTATATAAACCCCAGGGCTTTGAGGCTGGAGTTCCCAGCTTTGAAGTCTTGAAGATTTCCTCACAAGCTTATTGCTCTAAGGACCAAAGGGTCACTTCCTCTATTCTTTGCTTCATCTTTATTTGAGTGGGCTAGCATGCTCTTCGACCTCGAGAAACTCCACAGTGACATCCTCTCTAGTCTTCCCTCTGATCCCCTTACCACCATTCACTTGTCCCCATCTGATTCTACCTCTGAGTCCCACTGGATCATCGACTCTGAAGGCTTCTTATGTCTCAATAATCACATCTACGTCCCTGACATTGATGACCTTTGCCTCCGAGTTCTCCGTTTCAAGCACAACCATCCCATCTCCAGCCACTTCGGCCAAAATCATACTCTCAAACTTATTTGTTGCAAATACACCTGGCCCAGCATCCAGACATTCATCAAGGAGTATGTCTCCTCCTGCATGGCCTGCTCTCATGCAAAGGTTCCGAGACATAAGCCTTATCGGCTTCTTAAACAACTTCCCATTCCTGAGAAATCATGGAACTCCATCTCCATGGATTTCATTGAACAACTCCCTGACTTCTCCAGACATACCGCCATCCTCATCATCATGGACCAACTGTCCAAACAATGCATATTCATCCCAACTGACAACAAGGTGACTTCTCCGGAGCTAGCAAAACTTTTCCTCCTCCATGTGTTTTCTAAACATGGAGTTTCCTCCTACATCACTTCTGACAGAGGCTCTGAGTTTGTCTCCCACTTCTTCTGCTCTCTAGGCAAGGCATTGGACATCAAGCTTCACTTCACCTCCAGTTATCACCTGGAAGGTGACAAACAGACAGAACAAATGAATCAAACCCTTGAGCAGTACCTCCATATCTATTGTAACTATCAACAGGACAATTGGTCCGAACTCTTGCCCCTTGCAGAGTTTGTGTACAATAATGCTCCAAATGCTACAACAGAAATTTCACTGTTCTTCACCAACAAGGGTTATCATCCCAACATCTCCATCCATCCCAAATGTGATCTCACCTCCACCTGCACCTAAGAGTATTCCATAGACCTCAACTCCCTTCACCAATTCCTCCATGAGGAAATTGCCACAGCACAAAAGCAATACCAAGGACCGGCCGATGCCAAGCGAATTCCTGCTCCAAACTTCAAGGTCGGAGATCAGGTTTTTATCAAGGCTAACTACTTCAACTCTACTCGACCCTCTAAAAAGCTTTCTGAGAAGAATTTAGGTCCATATCCCATCATCGCACAAGTCAGCTCCCTTTCCTTCACACTTTGACTCCCTGATTCCATGAAGTCTGTTCACCCAGTCTGCCATGTTTCCCAGCTAGAACCTGCAGTACCAAATACAATCCCCAATTGCATCCAACCTCTTCCTCCTCCGGTGGAAGTTGACGGCAAACCCAAGTATGAGATCTCCGAGATTCTTGACTCCAAGATCAACTGCAGGAGAAAGCATTGCAAAATCCTATACCCAATGGTCCAGCTATGAAGGAACCAATGAAGAAACATCCTGGTTACTGGCAACAGAAATAGATCACACTTCTGAGCTAGTCGCCAATTTCCATGTTCAGTATCCAGATAAGCCCGACCCTCATATCTCTTGATCCAGTTTCCTACTTAGATTTCCTTTAACTCAGTTTCTCTCATAGTACTCTGATCTGTTTTCTCTGACTCAGTATATGTTCCTGTTCACTCTGTTTCATTTCCTCTCATCTCCGGAAACAATGACTTCATTATGTACAGGAAAAGAAAAAAAAAAGACAAACAAATTACTTTACACTACTATACAAGAGTCCTGGCCTTAATGGCCACCCATCTCCTCATCTGTACCCTCCTCCTCCATGTCAGTGTCATCACCAGTCCCCTCAGCTTTGGTGTCCCTCTCTGCAGCCTCCGACACCTCCACTGCTAACCTGGCCAGCTCTGCCAACCTCACTTCAAAATCATTCTTTAACGGGTTAAGGGACTGCCAGTCCTCTACTTCCCATTGGTCAAGGCGCATCTTGATGGCCTCCCACTGGACAGCGATCAGTGACAAAAATGCCTTTCATACCTCCAGGAGCACCACCGTTTTCTCCACTGCCCTCCTTTCATCCCAGCATTGGACCTCCACCATCTCCCAAAGGAGTGCAGTCAACACCAACTCCTCCGTTACCCCCTGACATGCCCCCGACAGTCTGGCCACCGGCCCGTCATCCTCCACATCAGTCCATGCTTTCTTCTTTGGCCTTGGCACACCAATGTATAATTTGTGCTTCTTTGGTGCTAGAACATCCACTATCTCCACCTCATTGTCGTCTTCCTCAGGCATGAAACCTGGTCACTCACACCGCATCTTGATTGCAGCGCACGATGTGGCCTTCCTCCCTTGGGACAGCACACACTCGATGTTCTTGGCAATACATTGGTGGCACACATCCTCTGGTTGCTCCACCGGCAACTCAACCACCCTCACTTTGCCCTTGGCTTTCTGCCTCGGTTTAGGCCAGGCAGGAGCCAGACCCCTTTGCTCCTGCACCAAGTTATCAGCCCCACTCTCAAATGTCCAAAATGACTTACCTCAGCGACTTCCTTTGCCTGCTCCCTCACTTGCTCCTCCTCCCTCTTCCTCCACTCACCCTTCTCAGCCTTGTGCTTTGCTTTTGTGGCATCCTCTGCCTTCCTCCGATCGTTCTCCTCATATTGCCTCTTCTCCTCCTCTTCCCATCTTTTTTTTTCTTTCCTCTCCATCATGTGACACCAGCGCTTGGTGAATTTTGCTCAACCAAGCTCTTTGTTGTCATTGTTGTCCTCCTGTAGACGATCATCTGACCAGGAGGTCATGTCGGAAAAAGAAATAGATGTGGTTGATGATGGGTTGGGGGACATGATGAAAATGTTGAAGAAAGAAGCAGACAGGTAGACCCCTGTCTTTTATACCATCTCCGACACCACCTGGCTTTGATTCCCACACAGAAGCCCTGGCTAACTGTCACCTCCACACACCTTCACTTAGACGTTCTCATGGCCTTCAGGGGTTCAGGCCTAAGAGGGGGATACTGTCATTTCCCAGAATTTCATCAAGTCAACTCCAACTGCCTCTGATACTATTTGAAACAACTCCTAATGCCCTGCAGTAGAGAGGTGTGTAATGATCCTTTGACCCTTGGATAAAGGTAATGATCCCTTTGAATCCTTATGAGCAAAGAAGGAGGGAATCTCCAAGACTTCAAAGCTGGGGACTCCAGCCTTGAAGTCCTGGGGTTTATATACTATTTTATTGTATGTACATGTTTTGGTAAATACCATAAAGAGACATCATACCATGATAAGGAGAAAATACATGATTGGCTGATAAGAATGCATGAGTCATAAAGACATGTGTCCGTGAGAGAAAGAAGTAAGAAGCATGACTCATGTGAAACATAAGGAGTGATGTCATCATGACATCATAGATAAGAGATAAGGGTCTAGCCCTTTGGACATGTGACAAGTCATGTGACTTGTGATCTAGACTGCTGATGTAAGCAGTCACATGATAAGTTATGCTGGAAAATGTTTAAGTCCCAAAGGCCTTGTGCCAATAGGGGTTTTTCTTATATAGAAGGTCAGGAGTTTGACTCCTGACATGAGCGAGTTTTTAAAGTGCGAAAAGAGTGATTGTAACACTATTCAAGTCACCTCTGGTGACATTCCTCCGATATGTTTCCTCTGACCACTCCATCTTCTCCATCTCCATTCTTTCCATCCTCTGTACATTATCTTTTCATGTCTTCATATCTCTATTTAATTAGTCTCCATTCTGTTGTGCAGTGTTCAGGGTAAGGCGCACAGCTCTGGTTATGTGACAAACCAGCACTGCACTGGTACTTCACTACTTCCGTTCCTCCAACTAGTACTATACTTCTTTTGGACTTTCCTCCTCCATATATAAACTTGTGTACTCTGTCTTAGTACCTCAGTTTGAATATCATCTTAGTTCCCACTTCTCCTCTTTTCACCATTGATCTCATCTTGGCGTTCTCTTGTCTGAGTCTTGATGACTCTTCTCTGACCCTCTGAACTTTCAGACTTCTAGTCCACCCTGTTCATAAATTAGCAACATCAGACTTGGGCAAGGGTGCACCACATAAGGTGAAGCCAATGTTGCTCCGACCACAGTACAACTCCAGTGTTTCGGAGTCATGTACCCAGGCCCTAGCAGAACTGGACTTAACATTGTCGGTGATTGAGATTCTGTGCTGACTGGAAGTAGGTCAGGTTCTTGTGGTTCATGAATACTTGGACCAGGTGAGAGCTGCCATGGAGGTAATGGTGCCAGGTTTTCAGGGCTCACATAATAGCAAGGAGTTCCCAATTGTAGATGTTGTAGTTTCATTCTGCTGGGGAGAACAACTGGGAGAGATAGGAACAGGGATGCCAATCCCTGTTGGTATCTGTCTGGAGGAGGATAGTGCCAGAGGCATATTTAAAGGCATCCATTGTGATAGCAAATGGAGCAGAGAGGTTAGGGAGTTGGAGGACCAGGCAGGTGAGGAAGAGTTCTTTGAGGCAATCAAAGGACTTTTGGCATTCAGGGGACCAGGCCCAGGGACTGGTTTTCTTGGTGAGATTGATGAGGGGGCAGGCAACAGAAAAGTAGTCTGGGATGAATTGCTGATAGAAGTTGGCAAAGCTGAGGTAGGATTGAACATCGCAGAGTTTTTCAGGGGTGGGTCAGGATGTGATCCCATTGAGCTTGACGGAGTCCATGGTGAATTGACCAGGTTTAATGATCATTCCAAGGTATTCAACTTCTTTGAAGGTGAAGTTGCATTTCTCAAGTTTGAGGTGAAGGTCGAGTTCCTTTATGCACTGGAGGACACACTTGGTTCATTCAGTGTGGGTTTTCTCATCAGGGAAGAAGATGAGAAGATTGTCCATATAGATGACAAGCCATCCTTTGGTGATCATATCATGGAAGGAGTCATTCATGAACCTTTGAAAGGTGGCAGGGGAGTTGGTGAGACCAAAGAACATTATGGTCAGTTCGAAGAGTCCTTTATGAGTAATAAAGGTGGCTTTCCATTGATGTCCATCTTTGATTTGGATGTTGTTGTAGCCTCATTGAACATTGAACATTGTGAAGACCTTGGCATCACAGAGTTTGTCAACAAGGTCGGAGACTAGGGGGAGGGGGTAGGCATTGCAAACAGTGTGTTCATTGAGATACCTGTAATCCTGGCAGGGACAGAGTCTGCCATCCTTCTTTTTGATGAAGAAGAACAGGCATGCTTGGGGGGAGTTTGAGGGACAGATATTGCCTGAGGCAAGGTTTTTGTCAAGAAAGGCTTCCATAGCCTTACACTCATCTGGGAGGGGGGGTAAATCTTTTCAACCTTTGGAGTGAAAAATTCATCTAGATTGATCTTGTGATCATAAGGTTGGAAAGGGGGTACATGGTCTGTGGCTTCCTTTGAGAAGACGGAGGCAAAGTCGGAATATTGTAAAGGAAGGGTGACTTTTGGTTTGGCCTTTTCAGCAGCCATGGCCAACTCGGTGGAGTTTGTGAGTTTGGTGATGAGGAGATTACCCTTGGGAATGAAGTGAAAACCACATTGTATGATGTGGTTGACAGTGTGGTTGTTATGAGCACAGTGGATGTACTGAGATTCCATCTCATAATTAAGGTATTCATAGAGTTGTCCATCATAGACAGAGTCTACTTGGACATGGTGAGGGGGTCGGGGGAAATATTTGAACTGCTAGAAGCAGGCCTCATATTGGTTTACATTGATCTTGTGAAGCATGTAAAGCTCTTTGGATTGGTCGGTCAATTCGTCAAGGGAGAGGGTTTGCCTAAACCAGTCGATGGTGGGGTTTATGGCTTTCAACCAGGGAAGGCCAAGGATGAGGTTTTGTTGACCACAATCCATGATGTAGAAGAGGACTTTGTGGGTGAGTCCTTCAATGTGAACAAAGAGTTTGGTGGTGAAATGAACTTCTCCTTTGTCCATGGGTCCCTGGTTGAGATTGGTGACATTGAGAGCGGAGGGGAGTCGGATGATAGGGAGCTTGTTTTTGCAAACAAAGCTCCAATTGATACAAGAGATGTCAGTACCACTATTGATGAGGGTGTGAGTGTCAATGGTTTTCAACATGTGCAAGGGTACAATGACTTGAACAGGGATTTGCATTGAACCAGGCAGAGTAGATACATTTACACATTGTACTTTAGGAGAGTCCCACATCAATTGAGGTCTCTGTTTTAAAAATCCTCCTTTGGGAGAGTGAATTGGATGTGATGAATAGTGAGGTCATCGTCATTGTTGTCACAGGTCTGAAGCTTGAGAAGGTCATTGTTGACCTGTTTGACTCATTTGACTGAAGTCTTACAAGGTTCCTTGGGGAATTTGACACAAGCATTGGCCTGGTGGCCTTTCTGCCTGCATTGTAAGCAATACCCTTCTCTGAAGCATCACTCCCACTTCTCGGGAGTTAGCTTAGGGGGTCTGGGGGCACTGACTGTGTTGACATCCATCGCGTCAGGATCATGGGTTTTCTGAGAAGAGGAGAGGATAGTGGAGGTCTGGTAGGACTGGTAAGTGGGAGCGGAATGAGTGCGGTGTTGATTAACAATGGTCTAATCCTGATCGTTTTGAACTTGGAAATGGACAGCCTTCAAGTACCACTTGTCGACCTTGGTGGGGACCATGTCCATGAAGAGGATACAGCAGGAGAGGGGAGGGGGAATGCCAGCAGCAAAGTAGTTGATCAGAACATTCTCATCAGTGATGCCTGACAGGGTGACATTGTTTCTGAACTCAGTGATGTGCCAGGTAAGTTTAGGACCATAAGATCTGTTTTTCTTGGGGATGAGGCATATCAAGTGAAGCCAGTTAATGGCTTTGTTCTTGATATCCTGATGCTCAAAAGCACTTTTGAATTTGATGAGGAAGTTGGAGAACTTCCCAAAGGTCTGAGTGGCGATGGCTTCCTTTTGAATGGTGGAAGCCCAGATGGCAGCTAAGTCCTTCTTCATGTAAGACAGGGCATAAACAATTTTCTTATTGTCGTCATTGTAAACGGCCTTGTTTATGATGAGGTAGGTTTGGACCATGGATAGCCAGGACATGGAATCAGCATAGGAGCTGTCAAAGGTATCAGGGGCTCCAAGATGGAGTTCAGTGGATTTGGTCATCATGGTGACCTGTGGTGGGCGAGGGGATGGTGGCAAGGTAAATACTGGTTGGTGATTGACTGGGGTTGGAAATGGAGGAGTGGGTACTCTAGGGATGCTAAGCACTGCAGAGAGTCGATAGGAGAGTTCTAGGTCCTCAGGTTATTGAGGGATGACAAGGTCTTTGTCAGTTTCAATGGGGTTCTCCAAAGAGGGTTTGTTGGTGTCCAATGAGTCAATGGGTTCTCTTCTCAATGCTGGGTCAGGATAGGGTCTAGGGTTTCTGGGGCATTGGTAGATAATGGTGGTGGTTTATACGATGATAGCTGATCAAGGGAAATCTTAGACCTTTTGTTATGCTTGATGTAGTCAAGCAAAGGCCTGCAGAAGTGTGAGGGCTTACTGTCACTATACAGCAGACAGCATGAGGGGCCTGGCAAGGGGGTTCTGTGACAGGGAGGCTAAGGCCATTATAGGACTAATAATAGATTGAAGGGAGATCTGCTCAAGGGTCTTCCTTGGCAGAGGTTCTGAGGACCATTGAGGATTAAGAGATCAACGGGTCTAAGAATGTCGCAAGACTAGTGACAGATTGAGGATTCAAAGGGAGCATCCACTCAACAGTAGAATGAGGACTGAGGGACCAAGGACAATCCAAGATACTAGGTAGATTGCAGGAGGTTTGAGATAGTGAATACACCTGAGTATCAAAGTTTTATATACACAAGCAACATGGTTAAGGGTAGGTCAAAGGAAGAAAGTGAGTCAGCAATGGAAACCAATGGAATCATGAAGAAGCTGAGTTACTATGGAGCAGATGTGATGGCATCAGATAAAGGTTGGTAATACAACTGCAGATGAGTCATGCTAAATAAGTAAGCAGTAATGGAAAAGCAAAAGTAAAAGAAAGAACCCAAGCAGGGCTTGAACAGCAAGGGTCAAGATCCTTTGGTGTACATGATAAGTAGACATAGGGAAAAGAAAAGAGGGGCCCAATGAATTATAACAGGTCCCTTCTTAGTTTCGATGGTTTGAATCCTGGCTGGGTTCCTGGGGGAACAAGATGAAGGGTTTTCTTTCTTTGAATGATTCCTAGTGGAACATTCAACTTTGTGACAGATGAAACATCTGTTTTCTCTGATGTGGCAAGCTCTTTCAGTAGGGGAAAGCATTTGTCATCCTAAAGCAGTGGTTTAAAGGGCATCTATGTTCATGGCATTTGGATCCCAGTTGTTTGTTCTTCCATAGTCTGTCCTTCCTTTCTGGATATCTCTTATCCTATCCTGTTGTTGAGCAAAGGCAGCAGCTTTCTCCAATCATTCCCTTCATGATTCCTGTTCCTTTTCCATTCCAAGGATCCATTCTGTGAGATCTGGATCTAATCCCTTCATATAGCATTCAATTAGGGCATTTTGATCTGAGATCCCTGATTTAAATATGAGGAGTCAGAGGTTGGTGTTGAATCTGTTGAGGGAGTCAAGTCCTTTCCCTTTTGTTGTGATTTGGTGCAGTTTTTGTCAGGAATCAGCAGTGGTGTGCTTGTCCAAAAAGATCTCTAAGAATTCCTTTTTGAATTTGCTCCAGATAGCTTTGTCTGGAGCAACAGTTCCAGAATCAAAGTTTTCATTTGCAGCTTCAGCAAACTGCTACCCTCACCCTTTCGTCATTTTGTTGAGGATGGTGTAGATCCTTCTTTAAGTCATCATACTTGTTTTTGTTCATGAGGAAGTATGCATTCATGGCTCTGATCCAGAATTTGGCATCCGAGGCTTCTTCTGAGAACTCTTCTGGGAGTCCTGCTTTGAGTTTGGCCATTTTTGAGTGGTCAGAGTTAGGCAGGGGATTAATTTGAGGAGTGGGGGTGTTGTGGGTTGAGGAGAGTGGAGTTCTTCGAGACAAATGAGATTTTGATGGAGGAGAAGGGGTTCCACTTTGAGCAAAGTGGGGCTAGTTCCTTCTGAGGGTCTCAGAGACAAATTCTAATCTTGAGCATTCTCTCCTGTCTGTTTCATCCTCAGAGTCCTTGTAAGGAGATTCTTCCCTGTATCCATATGAAATGATGGGCAACTGGTGGGGTGCCTTGCTGCATGGTAGCAGAGGTATGAGAAGAGCTAGATCTTTTGTTATACTTGCGCAATGTCTAGTCCCAGTGTGTACTCAAAGGTGACACAAGGTCCTCTAGAAATCCAAGGGGTCTCTGCTGAGGCTAAAGACTCAGGCTGGGGTGAGATTAAACACTGCGTATAATTGCACAGATCTAGCTACCAAACATATGAGACAACTACTAAGTATTTATACAGTTCGGAACCATCTTGGAAGGGAAAGCAGATGGAACAGAGCACATGGTGTACTACAACAGCCTTGTGGATCAATGAATAAGAATGGAATAACACTGCCATCAAAAGGAGGATGGAAGGAGGAGCAGAGGTCTGTGACAAAAGCAAATCTTGAGACACATGGCTAAAACTACAGAAGAGGAATAAGAGAAGAACAGGGTAAATCAAGAACAGGGATCTCCATATGACCATATGGAGCATAGTTCTCAGAAAATAAGGTCCAATAGCATTCTAAGGGGAGTCTATCTTTAGGCTTTCATTCCAGTTGAAGAGTTGCAAAGTGTTCTGACATTTCTGACATTCCGGAATCTTTGGAAGCACAGGAAGGTATTTCAGAAGCGTCAGAAGCATGGGAAGTGATTCCGGAACCTTCAGAATCACCAGAATTGCACTTACTTGTAACATTCTTCCTTCCAGAAGGAAAAGAGGATATGTTGGAATTGAAAGCCAGACTGCCAGATGAATTCAGCAGGGAACCCACTGATGCCAAATATTGGATCAGAGCTATGGATGCATACTTTGCCATGAATGCCACAAAGTATGATGATGTCAAAAAAATCTACACCATCTTGAACTGAATGTCCAAAGAGAGAGGAAAGCCTATGTGGAAGTAGCATATGAGAAAATTGACAATGGGGAAATCCTACCCAACTCACTCACATGAAAAGATTTCAAAGTAGAGTTTCTTGTCATCTTTTCTGACAAAGAAACTTCCACCAATGCTCAAAGAAAGCTAGGAATAATGAAAATGAAAGGGAGAGGACTCAACTCCATCAACTGATACAGCACCGACTTCCATCTCCTTATGGCCAAATCTCAAATCAAAGATGATAAAGCCCTGATCAAAGACTATATAAGAGGACTAGATTCTGCTATCACAGAGCGAATCATCAGGATGGAAAAAGAGCCTGAAACAATTAAAGACTGGATTGACAAAGCCTCTGCCTTTGCTCAACAACAAGATCCAATCAGGGATATCTGGTTTGGATACAACTATAGAGAAAACCAGAGATCTGATGCAATGGATGTAGATGCAGTCCAAACTAGCCTGGGAAGAAGAATGCTATCACCAGAGAAACAAGCCTGACACAATAGGGAAAATAGATGCTTCATCTGCCACAAAGTAGGATGTTCTACCAGGACCCTAAAATAAAGCCCCATCACCCTGCCCTCCTAGAAATTCTGCTAGGCTGAAAGAGATTGTCACAAAAGAAGCTGATGAAATGGAGGAATACATAAAGAAGCTTGAAACCTCCAAGGAAGTAGAATGAAAGAAAATACTGTGAGTTCTGAAGGAATGTTTCCACAAAGAAAGCAATGATGAGACAATAGCTAGAGCCGAGATGAAAGACTGAAGTTATAAGACTTTTTAAAGAAGGGGACACAAAGCAGCTAAGTGCTCCCCACGGTTGACCTCTGTACTGGTATCTAGTGATCAAAAATCAATTCTTATTCCAATATCACTTGAACACAGCAGAGATCAACAAGCTGAAACAACTGCTCTAATTGACTGTGGAGCCACAGGATTATTCATCAATCTCGACTTCACCCACTGAAACAAACTTCTCCTTGAATGAATCCCCAGACTAATTCAAGCCATCAATGCAGATGGAACATCAAATCAGGCTGACCTTATAAGATATTAAACCACCATCTCCTTCCAAATTGGAAACCACCAGAGAACCCAGAAGTTTCACCTATTCCCTGCTAGTAAAGAAAATGTCATTCTCAAAATGAATTGGCTCCAGATGCAGAATTTGGAAATAGACTGGACCACAGGAAGGATAACCATCAGGATGGATCAGATCACTTCCCATAGATTAGACCTTATTGAGAAAGATGAAAGGAGATATCTAATCAGGTACCTACAAAAAGATTCTGATTTAGAAATTCTCCACAATTATCAAACCTGTTACAACACTAAGGAAGAATATGTCATGAAAACTACCCTCTCCACTGAGATTGAAATTAACAAAGAAAAAGAAAGGAGGGATCTACCAAAACACTACCAATAGTTCAAAGACATTTTTGAAGAGAATCCCCCAAATGTACTTCCCCCATCATAACCCTACAATCATACAATACACTTAAAAGATGAATTCCTTTCATGATAAGCCAAACCCTATCCCCTTTTTCTTTCTGAAAGAGAGGCATGCAGAAAGTTCATTTACAAGAACTTGGCAAATGGAAGGATAAAGCCATCACAATTTCCCCAGGCAGCTCCCTTCTTCTTTGTGGATAAAAAGGATGGAAAACTACAGCCCTGCCAGAACTATAGATATCTCAATGAACATACCATAAAAAATGCCTACCCCCTGCCAAATATTCAGATCATCACAGAATAAATTGGAGAGTCATCTATTTTTACAAAACTAGATATCCAATGGGAATATTATAACATCCAGATTGTCTCCGAAGATCAATAAAAGGCAGCATTCATCACTCCTTTTGAGTTGTTTGAACCAACAGTCATGTTCTTTGGGCTATGTTACTCCCCAGCTAACTTCCATGCATTCATAAATGACATCTTTTCTGACTATATTGCTGAGGGATGGCTCATTATCTATATGGATGACTTTGCAATCCACTCCTTCAAATCAATGCTATATAGGGAGAGAATGATGAAAGTTTTGGAAAGACTATGAACCCTGGGACTAAGATGCAAACTCCAGAAATGCACCTTTGACCAGGATTCCATGGATTATTTAGGAATCACTGTCCAGCCCAGTTATAACTAGTTGCTAAATACTTGTGTTCCCTAGCTAAATCTGCACAATTATACACAGTGTTTAGTCTCTCCTGCCTGAGTATCAAGTCTCAGCAGAGTATTTATTTCACCGGACCTCTATAGGACCTTGTCTCACCTCTAAGGAGATACTGGGTTGAGACTAGACATTGCACACACATAACACTCTTGAGAGAGGATGAAACTGACTGCAATGTAGGATGTGTCCACTGCTAGGACTATCCCTTGGGTGGACTTATAGTCCAGGCATTGAAATGCAGGGGACCAGACTATTTTGTCCTTGAGATGATTCATGGCATCCATTGAGCATCTCCCTATTTGAAGGGAACACCCTTCTGGGTCAGATTGACAAGTGGGCAGGCAATAGAAGCAAAATTGTGAATGAAAATGCATACCACTCCACAAGTCCCTGAGAAACTGCAGACTTGTGTTAGGTTCATGCAGTTTGGCCAGTCTCTGATTTTCTGAACTTTGGCCTCATGAGAAACACAACCTTCAAATGTACACTTGTGTCTGACTATGGTTGCTTCAGGGGCAGCAAGCACAAACTTCTTTGCAGAAATGGTCATATTGATGTTCTGGAGTCATTGGAGGATCCTGTGGATGACCATTAGGTATTCCCAAATGAATCAACAAATACCAGGGTCTTATAAGATCCACCCAAACTTTAATGCCTTGAGTTGCTGAACTTCACTGGTAAGTTATTGATGAAGAGCATAATATGGTGGAAAATCTCATCTTGAAGAATAAATGCCATATCAGCCTGGTAGATCTGTACTGCATTAGTATGATCCATAGAAAGAGTAGTGAGATGATGTGAACTGAGCAGACTATTGAAAGTTGTCATGTCCTTGAAGTCCACATAAAGCAGTCTTTGATCATAACCCATGAATAAGTCCATCATACTGTAATCAGCACTTCCTCCAAATGATTAAGCTAGGTGCTCAATAAAGGAGGGAATGGAGGAGTCCCATATGGTGACAGCATTGAGAGGTTGGAGGTCATGGACTAACTGGAGTAACTTCCCATCTTGTTTAAACATGCAGAACCAGCAGGAGTGGTATGCTGTGGCAGATGATTTATACACCCTGGAGGTAATGCAGTCTTTGATAATTTGAATTGCCTGGTCCCTGGTGAGGGGTGGAATAGGAATGTTGTGAAGTATTCAGGGGGTATGGGGTACCATTGGTATCTTTACCAGTGGAAGGTATCACTTGTCTAGATAATCTTACTTAGTTGCAATCCAAGCAAAGGCCATCTCATGATTGCAAATAATCCAGTGGACTAATTTGACCTCTTCAGGCCATAGCCACTTCATAGGGTCAAGATCTAAAGCCTCAGCTTGTTCTTGTATAAAGCAATCTCCAGAAATAAAGTTCAGAGGATGCATAGATTAACAAATGAGTCCAGCAAGTGAATTATCAGGTAGTCAGTGCAATACATGGTACTTCTCCTCAAGAGGAGCCATGACTGGGCAGATTTTTTTAGCAACAGGCTTGTAAGCCCAGGTATGGATCTGATGATCAAACAAAAATGTAGAGTCAAAAGTGGAGGCATGGGAATGGGAATGGGCAGACTGCATAAATGACAGAAAAGTAAAAATGGAATTCTGGAAGTCTGGTTTGCAAAATGAGACAGAAGTTCATAAAGAAGATATGGAGAAAGAGGCAAGACACTTGAGATTTGATAACATATCTTCCTGACCAGTTGATGGATTGTTGACATTTAAAAACCCACCTCAACAACAGAGTGGTGATTAGCACATGGAAGTTTGTGTTACGATTACTCTTTTCACTATTTAAAAACTTGCTCATAGCAGGAGTCGAACTCCTGACCTCCTATATAAGGAAAACCTCTATCAGCACAAGGCCACTGGAACTTAGACATTTTCCAGCATAACTTATCATGTGATTGCTTACCTCAGCAGTCTAGACCACAAGTCACATGACTTGTCACATGTCCAAGGGCTACACCCTTATCTCTTATCTATGATGTCATGATGACATCACTCCTCATGTTTCACATGAATCATGCTTCTTACTTCTTTCTCTCACAGACATGTGTCTTTATAATTCATGCATTCTTATCAGCCAATCATGTGTTTTCTCCTTATCATGGTATGATGTCTCTTTATGGTATTTACACAAACATGTACATACAGTAGAATAGTATATAAACCCCAGGACTTCAAGGCTGGAGTCCCCAGCTTTGAAGTCTTGGAGATTTCCTCCCATCATTGCTCATAAGGATTCAAAGGAATTATTATCTTTATTCAAGGGTCAAAGGACCATTCCACACCTCACTACTACAGGACATTAGGAGTTGTTTCAGCTTGCACTTGCATCAAGGATACCCTTCAGTCCAAGACTGAGTGGGTAGCTTGTACTCCTTTCCAGAGTTCAGGTCTCAGAGCATAATATTCTGTGAATCATCTGGAAAGTTATCAATAGTAACACTTATTAGGCAGTGAAATGGTCAGCTGTTAAGTACGGGTCCGTCGAAGTCTGGGCAGTGAACTCTGGAGTGCTGAAGTTGATTGGAGGGGGTAGGGACTTTGGCTTCATCTTATATATAAAGGTTCCCAGTATGTGATTGCCAAAACTTGCTTCATCAGGTAAATTTTCCTTGCTTAAAAAAAGATCAAATTCTGTGATGTTTGCACTTGGAATAGAGTCTGATGGCTCTGAATATGCCAATGGAAGCAAAGAGTTGAGATGAGAGGGGCTCAGCGGGCCAATAGGGAGAGACAGCTTTATGAGGATCAGTTCTAGATAATTCATCTGATAATGTGAGATCTCCAAAAAAGGAAATCTCAGAGAGGGAGGAATAGTTATGTCATGCATTGCAAAAAGGAACCAGTACCAGCAGGTTAGAGCTATCAGAAATATCAAGGTTCTAAAACTCTGTCAGTAAAATTTCAATCTCAAGGTGGTATGGTGTAGGCCAAAGACTCCATCTGAGATGCTTGATGGAGTTTCTCATGTTGAGCTCCAGATAAAAAGACTAAAAGGTGGTTAAGTGAATTATGAGATGAATACATACAAGTTCTGGCCACCAGAGGTGTCTGTGTGATAAGGAGGAGTGAATATGTTCATCCCAAAGGGACTTTAGATACAAGGGAGTAAGTCCAGAATAGAGTTCAAACGCATACTGAAAGATTGCTTGAAAGACTGCTAGTCTGAAGATTCGGTTATTACAAGTAAGTGCGATTCTGGAGATTCTGAAGGTTCCAAAATCTATTCCCATGTTTCCAACACTTTCAAAATAACTTCCCATGGTTCTGAAGGTTCCAGAATCTCAGAACCATCAAAAAACTTCACAACTATTCTACCAGAATGAAAGTCTGAAGTTGGACTCCCCCTAGAATGCTATTGGATTCTATTCTCCAAGGACTATGCTCCATATGGTCATATGGAGATCCCTATTCTTGACTCGACCTGTTCCTCTTTTATTCCACTTCTGTAACTCATCCCATGTGTTCCAAGAGTCATTTTTGTCACAGACCTCCGCTCCTCCTTCCATCCTCCTTCTGATGGTAGTGTTATCCCATTCTGTTCATTGACCCATGAGGCTGTTGTAGTATACCATGTGCTCCATTTCATCTTCCTTCCATTCCAAGATGATTCCAAACTGTATAAATACTTAGTAGTTGTCTTGCATGTTCCACAGCTAGATCTGCACAATTATATGCAGTGTTTAGTCTCACTCCTGCCTGAGTCTCAAGTCTCAGCAGAGAATCCCTTCAAACCTATAGGACTTTGTGTTGCCTTTGAGGACATACTGAGACTGGACGTTGCACAAGCATAACATCAGTGGTCTTGTAAGTAACATCATACATGAACAAATAAAGGTGTAGGAAACATAAACAATGATAAGGGAGTAATGAATAATGTCAATAAAAAGGGATATATGTATAACGGTGCACTGGTCTCCACAGTAAGAAGTAGTTCTGTTCAAGCTGCACACACTGTCCAGTTCCCTACTATAGTAGAGCTACTGGCACTGCCCAGTGGCTTCATTAATTAGAATGATCAATAAAATTTTCATTTATGTGCTACTCTTACTTTTCCATTAGAGCCAGTTTGGCAACTCTGAATTGGCTGTGTTGGTATTTGGCTTGTGTCAGAAGGAATCACGCCATGTCATTGAAGGTTGAATTATGAATCTTGTTGAAGTATATGTTGTCAAACCAATGGATTTGGATGATCTTCAGCCTGTGTGACTGCCCATCACCCTCACTTTTCTCTGCATACAATACACTACAATTACATTGCTTCAAGAAGAGATTCAAGGCATGGGTAAGGCTGTTTGGAATAATACTGAAATCACAGCACTTGTGAAATTCTTGTATGGGAATCAGGACAAATGAGGAGAAGGCAGCAGCTTCAGAAATCCAGTTTACACCAAGGCTTTAGCTGAAATTGCACCTCATTGGACTAGAGGGCCTGTCAAGACACTTGCAATGGTCAAAACCAAGTGGGCATCAGTATGTTCCAAGTTCTACTTTATGCCACTATCATACTGAGAAGTGATCTACAGATCAAATTGCTCTACAATGCAATTGAGACTTATTGCAGATGATCTGGAACCCACTGGAACAGTGAATAAGGGGCCAATATACAGTGCACATCTGATGAAGCTGTTTGGAATGATCACATATTCAAAAAGATACATCTAGTTTTTATTTTTATTTTTACCAATAACTACATACTTGTGCTCAACATGTAACAGGGCTGTGCTGTCTTAAAACCCTACTGCAATGCAGGCTGGGAGCACTGGGAGAAGATGCAGGAGATATATCCATCAGGTGGACCACAAGGCAATGTTGTGGTATGAGGCACTGGCCCCAAGGCCATTGTTCCTGCCATCTCAATTCCGAGTTCAATGATCCCAGTACCAACAACCCATCTCAGGTCATGGTAATGGCCTTTGCCTCTCAGATGCATCCACCATCTCTTGTAGCCAAATGCTCTTTCTTGGTGATGTCTGCTGAATCCAATGCAGCCTTCTTGGATCTCTTCTTGAAGCATGATAATTGTAGTGTATTGTATGCAGAGAAGGGTGAGGGTGATGGGCAGCCACACAGGCTGAAGATTGTCTAAATCCATTGGTTTGATGATGTATACATCAACAAGATTCATAATTCAACCTCCAATGGCATGGCATGATTCCTCCCAACATATGCCAAACACCAATATAGCCAATTCGGAGTTGCTGAACTGGCTCTTAGGTAAGTACCACTTGTTGCTCTCAGGTTCTATTGCATACCATCGAGTCTTCTTCACTTATCTCTTCCCAATGTTGAAGGAAACATATTTGAAACTCATCAAAGTCATCATGCAAGATGTTTACTGTCATGACCATGTGTCTTCTTGGCCATCTTCCATCATGCAATTCATTCAACCACTTCAGAACGTGATGAAGCTACCTCAATGGTTGAAATCAGTGCATCTGTTTAGAAAAAAGACTGCATAGTCCATTCATTTCATGTTTCTCACAAGAATTTGGTCCCATATATGGATGAACAAGTGCATGACTTGCTTAATCAACTTCGCGCGTCAGAGGAGGCATCTAATGTCAATCTATGGGATGCCACAGACAACAACAATGACAGCAATGTCCATAATCAACTACATTCTTTGTTTAACACCGCCCTTGTTGACTGT
The DNA here is from genome assembly GCA_038090255.1 of Austroboletus niveus. Lineage (NCBI taxonomy): Eukaryota > Fungi > Basidiomycota > Agaricomycetes > Boletales > Boletaceae > Austroboletus > Austroboletus niveus. Next base: position 39,003 of record JBBPMJ010000150.1, read on the forward strand.
GCTAGGATACGGAAAGTGGTTGAAATAGAGGAGTCAACTCAGAGCCCATGCTCAAAAGAGTCGTTCCTTGCAATCCTTGTGCAAGATGCCATCATGCTTTTTCACAATGGAATATATCTATTGTATGTTATTGTTTTCCTTTATGATTTTACACCACTCAGTGTATCATTTTTGGCCAGGGAGGATGTTCCTGTGATTCTTCCCCGAAGTTTCAGTGGCGTATCAATATCTCTTCCAGGTTTGATTGAAAGGAACTTTCAAGTCCCGCTCATTGTGACTGTCTGTGAAGCCATGCCTGCCAAGAAGAAGAATCAATATTGATCTGATAGCGATCCCAGTAAACCTTTGAAATTCTGCCATTATCCTACCGTTGAAGAATTTCTCTGAACTCCTATGACGTCAGGAGATTCCAAGGAAGAGCCAGAAGAACTGGAAATCGTTCCATGGCTTCAAGCCTACTTCATTGTGCATCCCCCATTGGACATGAAATCGCCTATTTGCCATGTTCCAGTGCTCTGCATGGCGGAAGAAGAGCAACTTCCGGTGGTCATGTCCAGCTTACTTTATCAGCAGAGCATGTGGCACATTGAAGAACCATTGATCAGTATCACTTTCTCAAAGTACGAGATGGTGAGCCGATTATTTGTGGGATGGCTTGAGAATGTTCCTGACTCTGTTTTGATGAGGACCTCATTGCCGTCTTGATTATGATTATATTATTGTTATTCGTATGGCTAATATCATGAGGTCCAGCCTTGTGTACATGTTGGGGAAATTCAAACCCAGGCAAAGCTGGATTTATCATCACCCTCGGTGGCTCTTGTCATATCTTCGTTCCTGTGCAGTCTGAACTTGCATATATTGAGTGTCCACAATACCATGAGGAGTTCGGCAGGTCTGGTGACACATGAAACGGAGTCACAATCATCGTTCGCTTGGAGAATTGACAGCAATGAACAGAAAGACAAATCAGTTCCTGTTCTGAAAAACAATATCACCTGAGCTGGATAAATAGTTGGATAGAGAGTCAATATTTGGAGTATGTCTCAATATATCATTGCCACATTTACCCTCTTCCGATACTCAGTTCAACAAGAGAGATGCCTCCTCGCAAAAGAGCAGATGACAGGAAGTAAGTGCTGCTTCCTTGCCCTTTTGCCTCACCTGAAACTTTCTTCCTCTAAAAGTACTTCTTTGAAGTTCTCACAGAAACACCTTTTGTCTGTGTGAGTGAACCATTGCCCCCTGTCCCCCATTAATAAACCTTTTAATATCTCAATTGAAGGCCAAAATCTATAGCATCAGATACAAAGACAGGATCAATTGATCAATTGATCAAGCTTTACAAGGTCAATACAGCACTGTCTGTATACAGTGAGCAACAAAACTGTTGCAATGTTAGCAACATTTTGATTGTTGGACAAATATCTCATCAACCACTGTACATCAAAGGAGGAAAGTGAAATAATTTCGTAGGCCATCAGTGATCAGTGACTTTCAATGGATTAATTGTTCACAGGACACTTTTAATGCCTAAAGATGCTTCATTTATGACATGTTCCAAGTGAGTGATACATTACGAAAAGGTTGTGGATCTATGTTAACCAAGGTTGTTGTGCAGATTTGCTGAAACAACTGAAAATATGGATGATAGGATTTTCAGCTGAATGTTTGGTCGTGGAGTTGCATCACAATCCATTCCTAACCAGGCAGATTTCTCTGAGAAGTACCTCGAGATGATGGGTTTCATCTGGCCTGAAGAATGGAAAACCGAAGTATGTACTTGGCACATTTGTTGGAAAAACTGTTCTTACAAAAATCTTTCTAGGATGACCTCCCCACGGTGGATGCTGCTGTAAGGCCATTGATAACAGAACTTGTGGAAAGTGTGAACATTCTGAGGATGGGAGGATCTGAATTCATCCGATGTGTCTTGAAGGATGAATTCCCGATTGATCTATGAATTTTGAAATGAAGCTTTTCGGTGATATTTCAGGCATCCCTCCAGTCTCAAGAGAAGACTGAAAATTCGAAGTTCGAAACTGAAACATCTTGGCAGCACAATCATGATCGGTTGTTACAAGACTTTTTTATCCATCTCATCCATCCAGATGGTGCACGTGCCCCATTTGAATATCCTCTTACTTGCCCAACGTAGGTATTATTTATGGTGCACAAGGATAACCCTTTTGATCTCAACATCCTCAAGTTTAGAGACCAAGCTCCATATGCTGAAGAGTGATGCCTTGCAAAATGATTTCCTGAATGCACTTGCACAATCAAGGAAGAGCCTGTTTGTTGACCAACCCAGAAAGCTCATGGACTGGATTGTAAAACATGGTGGCATTGAAGATGAGACCATCGAGGATTTCCAACATCAGTCCTATGTTCTGGGTCAATATTCCTCCTGGAGAAAAGAAATTGACACAGCAACAGAGCTAAGGAAAATCGATGAACTAATTCGCCAACCAGTAACTGATAGATGTGATGCCTTTGGTCGCTTGCTTGTCAAACTCCTGCCCCGGATCCGATGCCACCTTCTCCTTGTAATATGATACCACCTTCCCCTTGTAATACACAACACAGTCAAAGAGAAACAATCTATCTTGTTGAAGTCCACTGTTCACAAAGGCAAGGGCAAACAGGTGAAGGAACAATCAAGTGGGCCTTCGCAAGTTGTGGAAAAGATTCCAGATTCCAATAAGGGGAAGGAGACAAAGAGATATAATATCATGACATCCTCTGTCAGTCCTCTTTTGGACTGAGATGAAACAGTGAGCACATTGACGTCTGGAATTCAGCATTTCTAGCTCCATGAAGACGAAGACCCCACGCACCTGGAGCTCCCTGTAGTTGCTATTGAGTACAAGAAAGCATCTGTCAATCAGGCGGCGGGAACGAATCAGGTTAGAATGTACCTCACAGCATCCATGAAGTTCTTGGAAGCACTCGGCATCACAAAGTTTGCTGTGTATGGTGTGCAAGCAGACAGCTCTCGCTTAGCCATCCCTGCTGCCATCATTGAGGATGATAGTGTATGTATCCCTTTCACTCAATGTCATGCTGTATATCTGATAATCTTTGTTTCTCAGTTTGTGTACCTGTTTGAGTGACTGGTGCAGGAGGTGGATATCTCTACACCACTGGGTACCTTTCACTATGCGACAATATTGTGTCATCTAGTGGAAAATCACGCCAATGATCTAAGAGGAAGATTCGAGGCAGTCAAATATCAACTTGGTGGTGTAGAGAATTGGACTATGCAAGAACAACATGACCAGTTGAAAGTACATTCTGAGGAGTTGAAGAGACTGGAGAAACTGCCAGGTGTTGAGAAGATGGATGGGAAATAAATATCAATTGCAGCAAATTTGATACCATTGTGTAGCAAAAGAACTGCGTGACTGCATGCACACGCTTAGAATCTAGTGTGCACAAAAGCCCCATTCACTCTGTACATTCCTTCAATGACAGCAGGCAGTTGCTGTCTGCATGGGCTCGAGTATTTTGCCACATCTTGTCACCAACTTGAAACATGACATGTTGTTCCAGACGCCGTAAGTGATACTCAAGGATGACTGGGTGTGCAAGGAGTGAGTGCAGGGGGAGGAAGAGCGCTTGTTTTCATTGCTGAAATTTTACGACCGCACAGCTCTATGCCAAAAATTTTGGCATTGAACGGCAAGGTGATGATCTTGTCGAATTCCAGGATGGTCTTGTTTTGATGCTTTGGAAAGATGTATGATAACCAAGGAAGTAGTAGTTGTTGTTTTTTGGTCCTTGCTGGGATACGCGGATGGGGAAGAGCGAAAATATGAGTATATTTGCTTGGCAGATGTCTGAGCCATCAAACATGTGAAGCATGCTAAGGACAATAATGGATGCAAGGAAGGGAAGGAAATCAGGTGGAAGTGTGCAGTGCTCACCAGCTCCGGGCAGGGCAATCCTGTGGGTGGGTGTGAGCTGCAATCCCTGTGGTTAGAAGCCTTGACGACACAAGTAGCACATGCCGCTGGCCCACATGATAGGAGTTGGGTGCTCACTTGCTCTTAGCCATGAACAGGGTGTAGCATAAGAAGCTGTGGTGCAGGTCAGGTGTGGCTTGGAGGTATGGGGCTAGGATTTGGGCATGTCGACGGAGATAGAAAAAAAAAAGGGGGCTGGACCTGCAATCGTCATAATGTCTGTCTATGCCTTCACTGTCACCATTGTAAGTGGTGCCCCACGTTTCACCATAGTTCTTGAGTTGATGAGAGAGTGCCAGGGGAATGCTGAGTGTGCCACTGAACACTCTTATTGTCAGAAAGACCATGCTGAGGTGGAGTTGTATCTCCTCTGCCCATGGTGTCACCATTGTCTCTTTTTGGTCAAGGGCTTTCACCCTCCGGGATTACAGTGGTAGATTGGGGAAGGAGAAATTAAAGTGATGGGCATCATGGATCTATACGTTTCATTTCCTTTGACACATCCTGATTTTTCTTGCTGAGGAGAAGGAGAGTGTTTTCCATCCTTCAGATGAGCTTGCTGTGACAAAAATCGAGTCATCAAAGGACTTCTGTTGGTAGGTCCTTAGTTCTGGGGTATGTCAGGATTCTTTTGTCAGGATTTTTTTCCCTTCTATTTTTTTCCTTTCTCATCATGTGACTATTACTTCTTTCCATGAACGCTTATGTGTCCCTACCTTAGATGATTCCCACGCCTACCTACATTGGTCCATGCACTAGAACTCATATATATAAGGTGGGACTTCATCATAGGAAGTCCCCATCTTCAATTTATTTATTGTTTTGTCAAGTAACCTAAAAGGCAATTTAAAGGCCTTTGCAATAGTCCTGATATAAAATCCTTTACCTTGTTCAACATCTATGTCACTTAAATCTTGCTCATCACATCATCAATGCCTTGTCAACACCATTTCTTTCTTACTGCCTACATCAATTGCTATGTTGTCAATGCTATGTGCTGTATTGCTGTTGCTTGCACATCATCACCACCTATTCCACCTGCTTCATGTCAAGTCCTCTGCATATCTGAGTTGCTGAGTTATTGTGCTGGCATGAGAGTGGAGGAATCACTCTAGAAGGATTCCTCACTCACAATATCTTCCAATGCCACTTTTTACTGCATACATATGCAAGGTGTATATATTGCAGCATCAAGCAAGTCTGTGCAGTGTTCTTTTTACTACTCAAGCTTTTACACATCATCTATCACTGGATCCTATCCATGATCTTATTTTAGGTCTTGAATGTTTCATCAAGATCTGTTAGATTTAGCTTAGCATACAAACATAGCTTATATAATATCATTGATATTTCTTAGTCATACATTTTCCCTTTCCCTCAGTCACATCTACTACTGTGTGTCTGAGGTATGTTCATTCCACACTTGTTTATGATGTTGAGTGTGATGAGAATTTCAGGTGTTACTCAGCTGCTACAGTAATCCAGGTGAAAGCATTTGCAGGCAGAGGGGCAGGGCCAAACAATGATCATCCAGAGTGGAATATGAGAGGCACGAAGACCTCTGCATGGAACAATGCCATTATAGATATTTTGATGGAAAAACTTTTGGCAGACTTATCACAATTGCTGCCAAAGTCAAGGAAATACTGGAAGAATGTCATCAGCAAGAAATTTTGTCAAATCAAGAAAGTATGGACCATGGCCCAACCAAAAATGACAGACTTGAGTAAAGTCAAGAATCCCAAAGAGGTGGAAGAGCATAGAATTGAATACACTAAAAAGAGATTAAATCAAATCAGAGTATGGGAGTGGAGGGTAAATGTAAAAGGCATGTATCTTATCAAATGTGGCAACTGATATCTTGGTCACAGAAATTCAACCATTGTCTCATGATTGCCAAGTTGATCACAGAAAAGAAGTGAGAAAATGATGACGAAGATGCAAAGACATGGATATGGCTGACAGATGTCTTAGAGCAGTTAGGATTGAATGGGACAAGTTCTGACAAAAGCATGGCAGAGAATGACATCCACACCATGTATCGAACAAAGGTTATGCCATGGAGGAGGGATATGGAAAAGGTACTAGAGATCATTGATATCCAGCAGCTTGTAGATGCAGATATATACATCCCCAGGGGTATAAAGCCGGTCAAAAGTATATGAGGAAGAGGCAATGTGACAAGTGCTCATTGTCCGGTTGTGAATCTGTCAAAGGTCTTTTATAACAAAGATTGGCTCAAGAGACAAACCCAGAAATTTCAGAAATAAATATCTGAGGAAAACTTCACATGGTACAACATCTTAGGTTGCCATTATGAACATAAGTAAAAACATGTACATGTATTTCTTGACGGAGACTTGAATCAGATAAATCTGCATCAGTAAAATTGACTCCCCAATGTTCAACACCGGAGACCGAGACATGAAGAAGTGATGGTCACTGCCAGCACATGAATAAAAATGACACCCCAATGAAAAGAAACTCTTCGATGTTTAATACCTGAGCAGATCAAGACAGAAGATGCTACCCACAGTATACCATGGGCAGTGAGATGGTGATCAATTATGATTACCACCCAGTGAAATGGATTGCCAAGGGGATCAAGAGAGATGCTGCCCACAGTAAACCACAGGAAGCGAGTAGAGAAAACTCACCAGTGTTGAACACTGGCAAGGGAAGTGAGGGAATGTCCGAGTCAACACCTGGTGAAGTAGATTGCCAAGGGATTAAGAGAGATGCTGCAGTGTTGAATACCAGTGAGTAAGGGGACATTAGAGTGTGGATGGCTTTTGCCGAATTCGGACTGGTGGCAGTGACTTAACTGAGAAATTGTTGCAAGTCCACACATCAAGACTTGTCCACACCCCTCATCCTGTTCTCCAGTGTTGAACACCGGAGAGCACATCTCCCTTACTATCTGCAGTTTACTGTGAACAGTTTCTCCCTTTCACTGCTCATGGTTTACTGCAGGTAGTATCTCTCTGATTCTTGATGATCCTTTTCACTTCTCCAACTCATTGGTGCCCCTTGTCCTGCTCCCCAGTGTCAAACACTGAGAAGCATCTTATTCTCACTGTTTGCAGTTTACTGCAGATAGTTCTCCTTACTGCCTGCTGAAGACGCAGATTGCCTGGGACTCATGCATTGCTTGCCTTGCTTTGGACCACTCACTATCAACATCTAAAATTTCCATTGATCTCTCACCCTCGTTTGTGATACTCTCCTGTATGTTGTACCTTCACTTGTAAACTTTTACCTATCCATCATGTCTTTACTACAGTCTTGTCTCCCATAATCAAAAATTATCATGTGATCTGGGATGTCTTGAAGCTGATTATCACTGGCAATCTCTGGCTATTGCTGTTTTATCCATCAACTGGCTGCCAATCATAGGGGGCAAGCCAGGTAATACACTACTATACATATGGGCAACAGAGACATGTTCAAGCCCTCAATACAAAGCTCTCAATCCATGGCTACTCTTCTAGGGTATACCTTAAAATATCTACTTGCATGTTCTCTGCAAAATAAATTTACAAGCTCATTATCAGACCATGAACTACTTGTGTGCAGCCTAAGTCTGTGAATCTGTGAGAATGATCACATTCATGGTCCACAGTATGCCTAGTGCACATTGCTGGGTAAGCCAGTCAGAGTTGGTCTAAATTTAAAGAGCCACTCACAATAATATTAGGATTTTTCTCTGACTTTGAGAGATAGAGAAGTACATTTTTTGCTGAGCAGATGCACTGCTTGTCTGGCACTGCATACACTGCCTTGTCATTGATCCCATCATCCATGGTAATCCGCAGTTCCTGTAACTTTGGAAATTTTTCCATGTAGTCCATAAGCACAAGAAATACTAAGTGTTTATTGCTTGAAGAGTGAAGTCGAATGGAGAGGCTCAAGAATGTTTTCAGAACATCCATGAGGCACATCAATAAGGTTATTACCTCCGCTGAGGCATCCAGCATAGATAGTGAAGAGATGAGAGAGTGGGCCCATGGGTGCAGTTTCACTCTACCTGTAACACAATGCTTGTCAGAATGAATGTGCAACTCTTGTACTTGGTGTCTCAGGAGGAAATTGATGAGAGTAGGAATGGGGCACCATGCTTCTACTTCAAGGATGGTGAGCTGCAGGAGATTCAGTTGTGCCATGAGTACTGTCCATTCTCTGGGTAATAAGGCAGTGTTCTTGAGTGCAAGACATTGAAGAGGGGATTTGCCTAGAGCTGATACAGTGAAGGACACAGTTGAGCATGTGAAGAGCAGTGGGGACTCCACCCAAAGCACCTGAAGACTGCTTGTGTGAGAGCTTATGTGACCATCAAGCAAGGTCTGTATTCCCATGCATTCTCTGCCATTACAGTGTAACTCCTGGCATCCTGATGCTTGAATGCTTTCCAGGCAGCAGCACAATCCCAGGGAACCTTCTATGGGACCTGTGTAGAGACAGAGGTGCATTTGACACACAGGTTCTAGTCCCTTCAGTGAATCAAAAAAGATTGACAAAGCACCATTACATATGAGCTCAAAAACCAGATGACTCTCAGCACTTTGAATGAGCTTGTACATCTCAAAACCAGGAGAGCTTCACAATCATCATCTTGCAGGAATCTCCAACTTCTTTCACCCACACATAGATAAGTCTCTCAAAACTTTGAAATCTCTAAGGTGATTTCCAAAAGATAGCTACAAACCTGCAAAAGCATTTGAAGTGATTCTTTGTCCAGGCCCTCAATGACCATGATGAGGAGCTCAGCTGGCAAATGCAAGAGAAGGCAGGGTCCAGAGGGGCTAGATCATGCTTGCGGATTAGCTATGCCCCACAATGGAAGCAAAGTTTCACATCAGCATAGCTGCTGTGCATAGGTCAGCCTCCATGCAGTAAGATGAGTGTAAACTCACCTGTGGATGCCCCCGTCCCATCTGTGCTTGACCCAGCCCTCCTTGGGCAATTTTGGATTCAGAAGGGCTTTGTGGTATTTGTGGATTAGCTATGCCCAACAATGGAAGCAGGGTCTCATGTCAGCATAGCTGCTGTGCGTGGGTCAGCTCCGTGCAGTTGGGATGGGAGTAAACTCACCCATGGATGTGCCTGTCCCATCTGTGCTTGGTCCAACCCTCTCCAAGCCATGTTCTTCATGAGTGAGGCTAGTGCACTAACATCATCTTCATCCTTGTGCTTGTTGGGTTAAATAAATTGTCCAATGAACAGACAGACAAGGGTGAACTCACCTGTGAATGTGCCCATCCCATCTGTGTTTGGCCCAATCTGCCCCAGATGATTTTCATCATAGGCAGGGCTAATGACATGCTAACACAGTCTTCAACCGTGCACTTGTTGGATCGAATATGTTGCTTAGTGACAGGCAGGGCAGAAGTTGTGGGTGGAGGATCTGAGGCAGTTGGCTCATTCAAGGCTTCCCAACTGAACTTGAGAAACTAGGTAAATTGTTGCAAGCAGGGAGGAACCTCTTTGTAAGTGGGAGAGGCAAGCTGGTTGGCTCTTCCAAGGCTTAATGCTTCCTAGTTGTGGAGGGTGTGGCTAGCAGCCCAAGCAACTGTTTCATAGACTCAATATGGATAGTATTACAGGTGGCACATATGAAGGACTCACCTCAAATATCTTGCAAACATCATAGGGTGGTCGGCTCATAATATTCCCCATGTTGAGATGCTGATAGTGGTCATAATGCTGATAACTGTTGGTGCTGATAACTGTTTTTCCAGATAATGTCAAAAAACCACATGTGTGTTGCCCCTCTTAAGTACTATACATGATTCTCTCAATTGTTTCCATTTCTTTCATGTGATCTACATTACAATAATTTTGCTACAATAAGTTGTTGCCATAGTTCATTGCCATATTTTGTCACAATAGATTGCCTGATAGTTGCTCACACTATCACACTCTAATACAATAAGTCACCAAATAGGGCAACAACAAAAAATAACAGTCAAGACATGCATAAATCAGTTGATAGATGAGCTAACCCGAAGAAGGAGGTTCACGGAATCATTGAGAAGGTCCGCCTCGAGGTGTCTAGTATTGAAGGCAATGCTAACTGACAATATATATATATAACAATCAAGATATAGGCAAAGTCGAGGTAGATAAACCAATTCAAAGAGGTTTGTGGAATCATGGAGGTCTGACTTCAAGGCACTTGATACAAATCTTGGGGATCGCTGGAGATGATCAATTTCAAGGTTCTAAGCATCTAAAAATGTGACAGAAAAGAGATAATACTGACAAATGTTATGTTACAAGTAAGCGAAGTTCCAGAAGTTCCAAAGGTTCCGGAACCTGTTCCTGCAGTTCCAACACTTCCGAGATACCTTTCCACAGTTCCAAAGGTTCAAGAGTTCTGGAAACATTGGAACACTTTACCACTCTTCAACCAGAATGGAAGCTTGAAGATGGACTTCCCTTAGAATGTTATTGGGCTTTATTCCCCGATGTTACACTTGTGCAACATCTAGTCCCAGTGTGTCCTTAAAGGTGACATAACGTCCTGTAGATCAAAGGGTTCTCTGCTGAGACTCAAGACTCAGGCAGGATGAGACTAAACACTGCGTATAATTGCGCAGATCTAGCTGGGGGATGTACAGGATAACTACTAACTATTTATACAGGTCGGAACCATCTCAGAATGGAAGAATGATGGGACAGGACACATGGTATACTACAACGGCCTAATGGAGTCAATGATAAGAATAGGATGACACTGCCATCAAAAGGAGGATGGCAGGAGGAGCAGAGATCCATGACGAAAGCAGCGTTAGAGACACATGGCAAGAGCTATGAAAGCGGAAGAAGGGAAGAACAGGGCGAGTCCAGAACGGAAATCTCCATATAACCATATGGAGCATAGTCTTTGGGGAATAAGGTCCAGTAACATTCCGGGAGTAGTCCATCCTTGGGTTTCCACTCCAATGGATAGGAAGAAGTGGGGGGTCCTGATGGTCCAGAATCCTCAAGTCCCTTGGAATTGTGCTTACTTGTAACACCTGAAGGTTATGCTCCATATGGTCATATGGAGATCTCTACTCTTGACTCACGATGTTCTTCTTTTGTTCCACTTTTGTAACTCATACCATGCATCCCCAGACTCGCTTTTGTCACAGACCTCCACTCCTCCTTTCATCCTTCCTTCTGATGGTAGTGTCACCCCATTCCATCCATTGATCCATGAGGCCATTGTAGCATACCATGTGCTCTGTTCCATCACCTTTCTGTTATGAGATGGTTCTGAGCTGTATAAATACTAGTAGTTGTCTTGTATGTTCTGCAGCTGGATCTGCACAATTATATGCAGTGTTTAGTCTCATCCTGCTTGAGTCTCAAGTCTCAGAAGAGAACCTGGACTTTTATAGAACATTGTGTCACCTTTGAGGACACACTGGGACTAGATGTTGCACAAGTGTAACAAAAGATATAGCTCTCCTCATACCTCTGCTATCATGCAGCAAGGAACCCCATCACTTGCCCATCATTTCACGGATACAGGGAAAACCCTCCTTATGAGGACTTCAAGAATGAAACAGACAGAAGAGAATGCTTACAACTTGAATCTGTCTCTGAGATCCTCAGGAGGAACCAACCCCACTTTGCTTGAAGTGGAACCCCTCCTCCTCCATCAAGATCTCATCTGTCTCGAAGAACTCTGCTCTCCTCGACTCACAACACCCCCACCCCTCAAATCAAACCCCTGCTGTCATATCCCTAATCCTAGCCCTCCTCTGCTCCTCTGTTCCTCTGCTCCAGAAGCCTCTGATGCCAAATTCTGGATCAGTGCCATGAATGCATACTTCCTCATGAACAAAGACAAGTATGATGACCTAAAGAAGATCTATACTGCCTTCAATAGGATGTCGAAAGGGCAAGGAAAGCAGTTTGCTGAAGCTATATATGAAAACTTTGACTCTGGAACTGTCACTCCAGACAAAGCCACCTGGGGTGAATTCAAGAGAGAATTCTTAGAGATCTTCTCAGACAAGCACTCCACTGCTGACTCCCAACAAAAGTTGCACCAAATTACGATGAAAGGGAAAGGACTTGACTTCCTCAACAAATTCAACACTGATGTCTGACTCCTTGTATCTAAATCAGGAATCTCAGAATGCCCTGATTGAATGTTACATGAAAGGACTAGATCCAGATCTCACAGAACAGATCCTGGAAATGGAAATGGAACTGGAATCATGGAAGGAATGGTCGGAGAAAGCTGCTGCCTTTGCCCAGCAACAGGACCAGATAAGAGATATCCGGAAAGGATGGATGGACTATGGAAGAACCAACAACCAAGATCCAAATGTCATGGACATAGATGCCCTTCAAACTACTGCCTTAGGACAATGAATGCTCTTCCCTACAAAAAGAGCTCACCACATCAGGGAAAACAGGTGCTTCATCTGTCACAAAGTTGGATGCTCCACTAGGAATCATCCAAAAAAAGGAAACTCACTCCCTCGTTTCCCCAGGAACCCAGCTAGGGTCCAAACCATTGAAACTAAGAAGGGACCCATTGACAAATATGTGAAACAACTAGGAGAAAAACAGGTAGATGAGAAAGAGATACTCTGAGTACTCAAAGAATGCTTTGAAGATCCCAAAGAAGATGAAGAAATGGTTGCAAAGATTGAACTCAAGGATAGAGGCTTTTCAGAATTTTAAAGAGGAGACAGAAGTCGGCTCACTGTTCCCTAATGTTTCTTCTGTACTAGTATCAAGTGACCCAAAACCAATACTCATTCCCATCTCACTTGAAATATCCAGAAGAATCACTGCCAAAACCACTGCCTTAATCAATTGTGGAGCAACCAGTTCATTCATAAACTTGGACTTTGCCAAAAGAAACAATCTACCTATGGAAAGGATAGCACGACCTATCAGAGCCATCAATGCAGATGGAACCACCAATCAAGCAGAACTTATCAGGTTCTGAACCACAATCACCTTTCACATTGGAAATGTGATGAAAAGCCGAACATTCCATCTCCTTCCAGCCAGCAAAAAGAATGTCATTCTAGGAATGAACTGGCTCAGGGAACATAATCCAGACATAGACTGGTCAAAAGGAAGAGTAACCCTCCAACTATTGAACCAGAACCAGAAACAAACTCTAAAAGAGAATGAAGATGATAAAAGAAGATATCTTATAAGATATCTCTGAAAGGATCCTGATTTCAAGACCCATGCAGCGTACTGTGAAAGATATGAAACTGCCGAAGAATATGTCATGAAAACAATGCCATCCATGGAACTAGAGATGGAGAAGAAACAAGAGAAAAAGGAATTACCAAGAGACTATAAAGGCTTCAAGGATGTGTTCAAAGAAAACCCCCCAAATGTTCTACCCCCTTCACAAACATATGATCATACTATCAAACTCAAAGAAATGTTCATTCCAAAGAGGGCAAAAGCTTACCCCCTCTTTCTCCCTGAACAAGAAGCATGTGAAAAGTTTGTAGAGAAGAATATAGCAAACAGACGAATCAAACCTTCACAATCCCTTCAAGCTGCACCTTTCTTCTTCATTGACAACAAAGATGGAAAACTCCAACCTTGCCAAGATTATAGGTACCTCAACAAACTGAAACAACTCAAATAAAGATGAAGCAAAGAGTAGAGGAAGTGACCCTTTGGTCCTTAGAGCAGTAAGCTTGTGAGGGAATCTCCAAGACTTCAAAGCTGGGGACTTCAGCCTCGAAGTCCTGGGGTATATATACTATTCTACTGTATGTACATGTTTGGTATAAATACCATAAAGGGATATCACACCATGATAAGGGGAAAATACATGATTCTCTGATAAGCTAACATGAGTCATAAAGAAGTGTGTCCATGAGAGAAGGAAGTAAAGAAGCATGCATCATGTGAAACATGAGGAGTGATGTCATCATGACATCATAGATAAGAGATAAGGGTGTAGCCCTTAGACATGTGACAAGTTATGTAACTTGTGGTCTAGACTCCTGATGTAAGCAGTCATGTGATAAGTTATGGTGAAAAATGTCTAAGTCTCAGTGGCCTTATGCTGATAGAGGTTTTCCTTATATAGGAGTTCAGGAGTTTGACTCCTGCCATGAGCGAGTTTTTAAATAGTGGAAAGGAGTATTCATAACACAAACATATAGTAAAAAACACTTACTCCCTATCAAACATCCAGTCTATCATTGAACAAATTGGGAACTCAACAATCTTCACCAAAATGGACATCCAATGGGGATACCACAATATACAAATTGTATCTGAGGATCGATGGAAAGCAGCCTTCATCACCCCTTTTGGACTATTCGAACCAATTGTAATGTTCTTTGAATTGTGCAACTCTCCTGCCACTTTCCAAGCATTCATGAATGATGCCTTTGGAGATTACCTCGAAGAAGGATGGTTGATTATCTATATGAATGATCTAGCCATCCATTCTTCTGATCCATCTGAGCATAAGGAAAGGACCGACAAGATTTTAGAATGGCCTAGAAGTCTAGGACTTAGATGTAAACTCCAGAAATGCATCTTCGACTCCCAAACTATGGATTATCTTGGCTTAACTGTCTGACCAGGAGAACTCACAATGGATACAACCAAACTTCAAGCCATAGAAGAATGGAAACCCCCTAGCTCAGTCAAAGCAGTAATATCCTTCTTAGGATTCTGCAACTTCTACTGAAGATTTATTCCAAATTTTGCTCAGAGGGTTGCCTCACTTAACAAACTCACTTGAAAAGATAACCTCTGGACTTGGGCTAAGGAAGAACAGCATGCCTTTGAGGACATGAAACAGGTGTTCTCCACCTCTCCGGTTTTAAAACAACCAGATCTGGAACATCCATATTTTGTAATGACAGATGCTTCACTCCTAGCCACTGGAGGAGTTCTCATGCAAAAAGACTCCAATGGTGATCTTCATCCATGTGCATATGGATCTGCCACTTTATCAAGTGCAGAACAGAACTATGATATATATAACAGAGAACTATTAGCAGTTATCCATGCATTTGAAGATTGAAGGCATCACCTGCTTGGGGCTCAACATGTGGTTCAAATACTTACTGATCACAAAAACCTCACCTACTTCAGAGCCCCTCATCAACTATCACAACACCATGCCCGATGGAAAATGTTCCTGCAAGATTTTGACCTTGCATTTACACATGTACCAGGAACACACATGGGCCCTGCTAACGTCCTCTCTAGAAAAGATGACATATTCACTGAATCAGACAATGCTGAGGTAGTTCTTCTTCCAGATGACCTTTTCTGCAGACAGATTGACCTTGCCTTAACAGACAAAATTGCAAAGTCCACTTCCTCCGACCTCTTTGTCCTCATCACACTCAGGAAAATGTATGAAGATACCCCCCCTCTTCCTTGAACAAAGTTGTCTGACTGGACCTTTGAAGATCAAGAACTTTGTTTCCAGGAATGCCTCTTTATCCCAGAACCCACTTGCCAAAAACTCATTCATGATCTACACTACTCCCCAACAAGTGGACACATGGGTCACTTCTGAACATTAGCAGCTCTTGGAAAAGAAGTAAACACCCATCCCACATCCCATCCTCTGATGCCTTTAAACTCGTCTGCTTCTTGTCCCTTTCAACAAATCTCTGTTGATCTCATCTCTGAACTACCTCCAATCTTTGGATTTGACTCTGTTATGATTGTGATCGACCATGGTCTTTCGAAGGGGGTAATTTTCTGCCCTTGCTCCAAAACCATTGATGCACAAGGAATTGCCCAACTCTTTTTCGATCAAGTCTTCAAAAGATTTGGCCTCCATAACAGAATTATTTCGGACAGGGATCCCCAATTTGCATCTGTCTTTGCCAGGGAACTGGCACAACTACTCCAGTATGATGTTGCCCTATCATATGCCTATCATCCCCAGACAGATGGAGAAACTGAACAAATGAATCAGGAACTTGAAACTTATCTCCAGATCTTCTGCAATGGATCAGCGAATCAATGGGTTCTGCTCCTTCCACTGGCAGAATTTCATCACAACATGGCAACTCATTCCTCTACTTGGAAATCCCCATTTGAACTAATCATGGGATACCAACTCCGAGCTTATCCACCAATTGGAAAGACATTCATCCCAGAATTGGAAAATAGATTAACCAAACTAGAAGACTCTCAGAAAGAGACACTAGCAGCACATGAACGAGCAAGAATGTTTATGGAAAGGTGAAAAAGGACCACATTTACCCCATGGAAAGCTGGAAACAAAGTATGGCTGGAAGCAACCAATCTAAAAACAAACTATCCTGCCAGAAAACTAGCTCCCAAATGCAAAGGACCATTCAAAATTGAAAAAGTAATCTCCCCAGTAGCTTATCAACTTTGCCTTCCCCCAACATGGAAAATCCACAACATGTTCCATGCCAGCCTACTAACCCCTTATGTGGAAACTTGGGAGCATGGAGCCAACTTCCCCTGACCTACCTCAGAGATAGTAGATGGAGAAGAGGAATGGGAAATAGACAAAATCATTGCCCATAGAGGAAGGAAGGGAGTCTGCCAATTCCACATCTGATGAAAGGGATATGGTTCTGGTGACAACACATGGGAGCTGGAATCCAATCTTGGAAATGGATTGGAACTCCTGGAGATTTATAAATGCTCGAGGAAACTCTGAAAATTCCCAGAACCATGACTAAATCTTATGAATACTCCCTCAAATCCCCTCATGAATCTCCAAGACTCATCCCCCCTACAATACCCCCTCTCATGTCCGAAATCTTCATTCCTGAACTATCTCCTGTCCAAGAACACAGACTCCCCCCTATTTTTTGAAACACCCTCCTGGTATTGGTCCTTGAATGCCCAGCACTCTACCACTGGCTTGTCTCTCACCCCCTCTATGATGAGGCACCCATCTTCCCCCCCTTATCTCAGCCTTTCAATGACTCTCTCTCTCTGTCAGACTTAATCATGACAGAGCTAAAAGATATCCATCACCAGCAGACTCACTTGATTACACACTCAAACACTCTTTGGCTGAAAGATGAATCCAAATCTGTCAAACCCTTGCAGACCTTGGAATCTTCTGGATCATCAACACCTTCCCCCAAATTGCTCTGGCCCCCTACCTCTGACCCCTCCTCTAATCCCTCACTGAAGAACAAGGAGAAAACTATCTCCTGGATCTCTCCCATGACCACCTTGCCATCTCACCCTCTTTTACCCCCATTATCAAAAAACTTAATGGGACCAGCTATGCCCAGAACCCTCCCATCATGGAAAGCATTGGACCATTGCTTGGAGAAATCGCTGTGGCCAAGAGAAGAATTAGGGATGCAACCCTACAAATGGCAGAAGAATTGGCTGCAACCTCCCCCCACCAAATCCCCCAAATTCTACCCATTCAAGATGGCCTGAAGAAGCCTCTATCATTGGTTGAAGGAAGTGAGGAACAGAGCACGAGTTCAGTCAGAGGAAAAGAAAAAGGAAAACAGAAAGAGGCATCATCACCTGATCCCATTCCCATTTTCCCAAGACCAACCCTAGGACCAACTTGTAGGAATAGGAAGTCCAACAAACTCGCATGCTTTCAATGTGGAAGTATCAAACACCTTTAACCTGACTGCTCCATTTACACTTGCCCCTTCTGTCACCAGAAAGCCCCTGGACATATTTAAAGAGAAAGCCCCTCCAACCAATGCTCTTCCTGAAATGGAAAGGGGCATTCCTCTGCTGAATGCTTCAACCCAGAAGACTTCAATGATGACAATGTCATCTTCAACAATGGCGACTCTGCAGGAGGTGACTTTACAAGTTGAAGAGGGTCTTCAACAGATAAAAGAGGGTAATGTTACAAGTAAGTGAAGTTCCAGAAGTTCCGAAGGTTCCGGAACCTGTTCCTGCAGTTCTGACACTTCCGAGATACCTTTTCACAGTTTCAAAGGTTCCGGAGTTCTGGAAACATCGGAACACTTTACCACTCTTCAGCCAGAATGGAAGCCTGAAGACGGACTCCCCCTAGAATGTTATTGGACTTTATTCCCCAAAGATTATGCTCCATATGGTCATATGGAGATCCCTACTCTTGACTCATGATGTTCTTCTTTTGTTCCACTTTTGTAACTCATACCATGCATCTCCAGACTCGCTTTTGTCACAGACCTCCACTCCTCCTTTCATCCTTCCTTCTGATGGTAGTGTCACCCCATTCTGTCCATTGATCCATGAGGCCATTGTAGCATACCATGTGCTCCATTCCATCACCTTTCCATTCCAAGATGGTTCTGAACTGTATAAATACTAGTAGTCATCTTGTATGTTCCACAGCTAGATCTGCACAATTA
Organism: Austroboletus niveus; assembly: GCA_038090255.1. Taxonomy (NCBI): domain Eukaryota; kingdom Fungi; phylum Basidiomycota; class Agaricomycetes; order Boletales; family Boletaceae; genus Austroboletus; species Austroboletus niveus. Next base: position 57,292 of record JBBPMJ010000150.1, read on the forward strand.
TACGCAGTGTTTAGTCTCATCCTGCCTGAGTCTTGAGTCTTAGAAGAGAACCCTAGGACTTCTATAGAACATTGTGTCACCTTTGAGGACACACTGGGACTAGACATTGCACAAGCATAACAATGAACAAGTAGGAGCAGTGATAATAACCATCACCAGTAGATGGTCCAAGATGATACCAGGGCAAGGTTTGGAAAACACTGCTTGCAGTAAACTGCAGGCAGTGAGTGGAAGAAACTGGGCTGGATAAGTCAATTGAGATGCACCTGGGGTGATTGAGAGTCCACACTTGCAAGGTTGCAGTTCATGTGGTGACAGATGCACAGCATGTGCCAGGGCATGCAGATACTCCCCAATGTTAGACATCATGGAGAAAGACCTAGGAGTGATGGTAATCATTACCTGTCGCAAGGGGATGAAGATACCGTGAGAAGGGGACCCTGTTCACAGTAAACCACAGACAGTGAGGAGGAAATAATCCCCGATTTTCAGAGCGAGACCTAGGAGTGATGGTAATCATCACCCATCACAAGGGGATGGAGACACCATGAGAAGGGATACTGCTCCACAGTAAACCATGGGCAATGAGGGGTACTGTGCACAGTAAACCACAGACAGTGAAGATAAGATGCTCTCCAGTGTTCAACACTGGGGAGTACAATGGAGAGTGTGGATCTGAGACAATGTTCAGACTTAGGGTGAGTGTCATCCACATATTTATGTAATACATTGCGAATTTGGGATACCACCCACACCATCAATCCTGACAAAATTCCCCTTGCTCCCCAGTGTTCAACACTGGGGAGTATCCCCTTCCCCTTTCCACTGTCCATGGTTTACCATGGGCAGTATCTCCTCATTGCATGTGGTAAGTTACTATGGGCAGCATCTCATTGTTGCCTGTGGTTTACTGCAGGCAGCGTCTCTTAGCAATGATCACCATTACTCCCTGCCCATGATATACTGTGGATAGTGTCTTTCAGACTTTACTGTGGTACCATCTTGGTCTATCCAGCTGTTCCTCTTCTGACTGCCTGTGGTATACTGCAGGTAGTATCCTGCAGACTTTGCCATGGTTTCACCCCAATATTGACATGCAACAATCACCATTGCTCTTCGAGTCATCATCTATCTTTCTGTCTATGCAGTAATAGAAAAATCCACTGGGTCTGAGTGATGATCATTACTTCTCTCTTTATCACTCTCTGGTGTTTAACACTGGGGAGGTGTGTTTGCAGTTGCTTGGTCACTCTTTCCCTACTTTTTGTGGTTTTCCATGGCCAGTGCATCACAGAAGATGATTGCTCTTTTCCTCTGCTGCATAACATGGGTGTCTTTGTCGCCTTCAGCATCAGTCACATTTTTTTCATGATGTTTGCACTCCTCTCCTTCATCGTGTATGTGGTATTCAATTACATTCATTATACATAACTGATATTGCTTGGGATGTGTTTAGCAATGCTTTTTCCCATTTATTCTTTTCTTCTGTGTCCATCAGTTTGAGACAATCTCCCTGCCACTTATTTGGATGAAACCTAATGCAGAGGTTCTTCAGGTGACTGACAAACATTGCGTGATCTGTTGAATTTTGTAACATCTGTAAAAAAATTTGAATTTTCTCCATCTCCATATCATCTGGTTGAATTATGCAGGGCTTTTTAAAGACAGGCCACAGAGCAGTAGCTGGATGTGTAGTTCCACCTGGGGGCCGATCACCAAGCCATTTCACCAACTCAATGAATTGTTGAAGGAACATGGCCACAGTCCACTTCCCATGGAGGTATTGCAACTCAATTCTTTCTTTCTCTGCCAATCACTTTTTGATCTTTGACCTTTGCTCCTTATTTTCTATTCGTGTTGGATTAGTTCCCATACCTTGCACTTTTGTCATACTGTGATCCAATTCCAGATCGCCATCGATGACTTTTCCCTTTTCAGGGACCTTCACACTCAACAGGTTCATTGGTTTCTTTCACGAAAACCTGTCATGGAGTCTCTCTTCTCTTTTCTTCTGTCTTTCTTGAGTATTCCATGACATCCTTCAATGTATGGTGCTAGGTGATGTATTGCAGGTGTGCTTGTGGTGGCTATCATAATGGTACAATTTACTTTACTTATGGCCCCTTCCTGATTCCACACATGGAAATGCTGACCTTCAAGATCAATATTGTCAATGTTCTATGGCTTTTCCCTGCTCACCTGCATACTTTTTTGCTGTTGTGCCAGTGCTGTTATGGTTATCTTCTGAACAATTAGGCCAGACTGACATGAAGCTCCCTTGAGGAGTTCTAGATTTGTTGTGCATGGTTGGGTCATCTTCAGGAGGGACATCTACCACCATACATTGCTCTCCAGAGTCCTACATATATTTTTGAGCTGACAAATGAGTGAATTGTGGTTAATATATACCATTGATGAAGATCTGATCTGATTGATTATTGTTAGTTCATGCTCCCCATTTATATAGCACGAGCTCAAGAGCTTGCTCTTGGGCCTATAGCTCAAGAGGGGGAGTAGGTTTTTAAATAATCTTTGATGTTCTTTTCTTTGACTTTCTTTTGAGCCAAAGGCCCAAAAGCAAGTCAAAGACTTACTCTCTTGAATTCTCAAATTGTGGTTAGATGTAATAAGATGTAGTAAGAAATAAATAAAGACTCATAGAGTTACAACAAAGTACTGTACATATTTACTATACATGTCAGATCTCCAAGGTTCTAAATACTTCTAACCAAACTATATTTGATACTGTGGTGTTTTCTTCATTGGGAAACAATACTTTGATGTTCCTTGGATGAGTACAGCAAGAG
>JBBPMJ010000151.1:0-59879 GCA_038090255.1 Austroboletus niveus
CAGGTTTTTGTGATCGGTGACCACATCAACCGGAGTACCAGAACCTTCAAGGTAATGGTGCCAAGTCTGAAAGGCTTCATGAATAGCCAAGAGCTCCTTATTGTGGGTGTCGTAGTTCAGCTCCGGGGCGGTCATCGTGTGGGAATAGTAAGCCACCAGCTGGACTTCAGCATCCAGGCATGTTATGGAAAGAATGCTGGCAATAGTGTAGTCAGAGGTGTCAGTTTCAACGATGATGGGAGCATCAGGAGTCCAATGGGTGAGGATAGGAGTGGATGTAAAAGCAGTTTTCAGCTCTTTGAAGGTGGAACGACAGGTGTCAGTGAAAGTCCAGGGGACATCTTTGTGGGTGAGATGGGTAAGAGGAATGATGATATCAGAATAGTTGTGGATGAATCTCTGGTAGAAATTGGCAAAACCTAAAAATGACTGGACATCTTTGACCTTTCGGGGCTTGGGCCGGTCAAGAATCGACTGGACCTTGTCCGGAGACATGGTAAGGCTGGCAGGGGATATCCAGTATCCAAGGTACTCGGTAGAGTCAGTGTGGAACTCACATTTTTCAGATTTGATATATAAGCCATGCTTCCAGAGATGTCGGAGAACTTCCTTAACATGCTCCTTATGGGAGGCCATGTCTTCGGAGAAGATTAGAATATCGTCGAGGTAGACAATCACGCTAACATTGAGTAAATCAGTGAAGATAGTATTCACAAACCGCTGGAATGCCGCAGGGGCATTCGTAAGACCAAATGGCATGATGAGCCATTCATAAGAGCCATACTAAGTGCGGAAGGCAGTCTTCCATTCATCACCTTCAGCAATGCGGACCAGATGGTATGCATGCCGGAGATCAATCTTGGAATAGATCTTGGTGTGACTCGGAGCGTCTAGGAGGTCAGAAATGCAGGGAAGTGGGTAGCAATCTTTCTTCATGATTTTGTTAAGGCCTTGAAAGTCAACGCAAAGGCAGAGAGAGCCGTCCTTCTTGCAGACAAAGAGGACCGGAGCAGCATGAGCAGAGGACAAGGGACAAATGAAGCCGATAGATAGATGCTCATCGAGGAAGGCATGGAGGGACTCAAGCTCTGAAGGGGAGAGGGAGTAGGTGGTGCCAAGTGAAGGGGAGGTACCTTTCTCCAGATCAATCTTGAGGTCATGCTCACAATGAGAGGCTAGAGTATCAGCCCTTTGTTTACTGAACACATCCGAGTAATCATGATACTCCAGAGAGGTCAATCTGTTCTGGGGGTTGGGTAGCTGCAGCTCGGAGGTCACCTTCTCTAGAGCAAAGTTGGAGACTGAATTGAACGGAGCCTTGAAGTCAGCAGGCCAAAGCAAATGCTGGAGCGTTGATAAGCACGATGGGTGGGGCCTTATGCTTGGAGAAACGCAGTATATCGGTGGAGGGGACAACCGGAGGCAGAGGAGCCTTCAGTGTCAGGGGTGAGCTTGGTGGTGCCGGACTGGACTGCTGAATAGGGCGGAAAGAAATACTGCTTGAGACCCAGTCAATCAATGGATTGTAGTGGGTGAGCCAGTTGTGTCCAAGGACTAAGGAGCAGGAGCCATCTAGCAGAGTGACATAAAATGTCGTTGGGGTGATATTGCCGGTTGGGAAGAGGACAGAGAGGTCGAGAGCTTGGGTAATGGTTGAGTTTGAAGTGCCATCGAAGAGTTGGAGAAGGAGCAGAGGGATCATATAGGTGGACAGGTTATGTTTATTCACAAAATTTGTATCTATGAAACAATCGGAGGATCCTGAATCTATGAGCGCAGGGAACAGAGCGATGTCGCATGCAACTAAAGAAACAGAAGGCATAAGCGATCAAGGATTGGAAAGAGCGGACACGTTGAGATGGATCTCCTTGGATGCACATACAGTGTCAATGCGACCATCTGGCTGTGTGGAGCTTCGGAGGTTGCACTCTATTTTTTTGCCTCAGTGGAGGCCTCCGGTTTAGCTTCCGGAGTTGGCTTCGTGGCATGCACTTTAGCTGCCTGGGACGTAGACCAAGGACAGTCCTTGGTGACATGTCCGCCTTGACCGCAGAACATGCATAACTTGTTGTCGAAGCATCGCTTTCGTTCAGCAGCGGTTAGCTTACCGTCCTTACCGAGCTTCGAGGAGAGGTCGGGTTTTGGGGGAGAGGTGGAGGTACCAGGAGTACCTGAAGCAGGAGTGGTGGACACTGATTTTCCTTTGGAATCCTTCTGCTTGGATCCACTGGACTTGTTATCGGACGACTTGCCATCGGAGACGAGTTTCTGGTTGCCGGAGTTTTTCTACTGGTGGTTGACCTCAGACTTTCTCTCCCAGTACCTTGTGTTTATAGATTGCATGAGATGTCGGAGTTCGACAAGAGTGGGTGGCTTGCCGATGTGGAAGATTTCGTCTTTGATCTGGTCTGGGAGGCCATTATAGAAATGGTGCTGAAGCACACCTTCCCCATAGCCTCGTACTTGCAAAGCGATCTGGTTAAACTCTACAATGTACTTGTTAATATACTGCATGTCTTTCATGCTGAGGTTGTCGAGCTGGTGCTCGGCATCTCCGACAGGGTCGTGGGGTCCAAAGTTATTCTTCAACTCGAGGACGAAGTCCCGGTAACTATCCATCCAGTTTGGATGGTACATGGGATCTCCGGTGTCGAGGAGATCGGGCTCGAACCATTCTAGAGCCATTTCCTTTAGGTAGGACTGCGCGAAAGTAACTTTAGCGCGGTCCGTCTGGAAAGCCCTAGGTTGGTCCTGAAAATTGAGTTCACACTGGACAAGGAAAGTCCGGAGCTTGCATGGCTCCATACCATTGAATTGGTCCAGTTCATGAACTTTCGTGTGCTGGCTTCCAGAGTCATTGGGGCAGTGGTTAGAGCACGACAACCCTCTGATGGCATCAGCCAGATTGGCAAACACATCTCAGGGATTGTTGTCATTGGCATCTTCGTCACTGTCCTGATCTCCGGGGCCATTATCTGGGTATCCTCCAGGGAACTCGTCATTTCCCTCACCAGGTAGTCTGAAGTCATCTTGTTCATAGTAGTTCAAACTGTCATCATCCAGGTCACCATCAGGGCCATCGCCATGGCCCGGAGATGGACATGGAGGCAGTGTGTCGAAACCACCAGGAAAGGCTTTTTCTGTTTCATCGTCACGTTCGGAGACTTCTTTGATGCATGCACTAAGTGGTGGAGAGCGTGCACAAGAGATAGAGGGAATTGGTCGACGAGCGGAAAAGCTTCAGAATTGATTTATGACTTCTGGAGTGTGGCGTGAGCTGGCGAAGAAAGAAAATGGATCTGGCTGAGTAGCTGCTTCACGTTCCTGGGTTCTCTGAGAACAAGAGCGAGTCTGCATGATGTGGGTAGCCATGGGTGATTGTCGAATGATGCGGGGATAGGAAGGGAAAGATGGATGGAGGAACTCGAACAAGTGCGAGTTCAAATATACTGTTAAGTCCGGTTCCGCTGGGGCCTGGGTATGTGACTCCGGAACACCAGAGTTGTACTGGGGTCGGGGCAACATTGGCTTTACCTTATGTGGTGTGCCCTTGCTCAAGTCTGATGTCACTAATTTACGAATGGGATGGACTAGAGGTCCGGAGGGTTGGAGGATTGGAGGAGAGTCGTCAAGACTCAGATGAGAGAATGCCAAGATGAGATCAATGGCAAAAAGAGGAGAAGCGGGAACTAAGGTGATATTCGAACTGAGGTACTAAGACAGAGTACACGAGTTTATATATGGAGGAGGAAAGTCCGAAAAGAGTATAGTACTAATCAGAAGAGCGGAAGTAGTGAAGTACCGGTGCAGTGCCAGTTCATCGCACAGCCGGAGCTGTGCGCCTTACCCTGAACACCGCACAACAGAATGGAGACTAACTAAATAGAGATACGATGGCACAAAAGGATAATGTAACATAATGTACAGATGGATGGAAAGAATGGAGATGGAGGACACGGAGTGGTCGGAGAACACATATCGGAGGAATGTCACCGGAGGTGACTTGAATAGTATCGGAGGTGGTTGGAGTTGACTTGGTGAAATTCTGGGATATGACACCAATTGTGCAGGTGCATATGTAGGTTCCACTCTTTCCAACTTCGTAGCAGGGCTGCGAGCATGGCACCTCCTTCATGGAAAGCCCTGGGCAGTCAACACCAACAAAGCCTGCTCTCTCATAGAAGGTGCTTTGAGATTGGCACCGCCCTCTTCCAAGCGTCCACAGTGCATTCCCTTCAAGCGAAGTACACTCCTATCTTTCATCACATATCTCAACACCCAATCTCCTCATGATGCCACTATCCTTGCATGCATATTGGTTACCTTTTACTCAGTTTCAAGGCTAGGTGAGTTCACAGTGGCAGCTCTGAAAAAGTTCAACCCCAACAACCACATCACTCGATCAGGCTTCAAGGAGTCCAAAAATCATGATGGCCTTGATGTCATGATATTCCACCTGCCTGTTACCAAATGTGCACCTCAGGGAGAAGATGCCCACTGTGCACCCCTAAACCACCTCACTGATCCCTTCTCCTGGCTGAAGAACCACTTCCTCATCAATGATTCAGAACCTTTAGATCACCTCTTTGCTTGGCGGCATCCAAAGGGTCTCTGCCCTCTGTCAAAGGCCGAGGTAACAAATTGAATCAGAGATATCACTGCCATGCACTCCCTACCTGATGTCAAAGGGCACAGCTTAAGAATCAGGGGAACTCTCCACTATCTGCTCCTGGGCATCCCCTTTGACGTAGTCAAGACAATGGGGTGGTGGTCAGGAGATTCCTTCACCCTCTATCTTAGACGTCACGCACTCATTCTAGCACCATACTTACATGAGCGCTCAGACACTGCCACCCAACTCACCCGCATCACCATGGTTCCCGTTCGTTGAGGTGCGCCTTCTCCTTCCATCTGGGTTGAGCTTCGCTGCATGCGTCGTAGGCTCCTTCCAGTTGGGTACGCAGCTCGCTCAAGGCCTAGACAGTGCTTCGGGCCGGAAAGCCCTGCAGGCTTTCGCCCACCCACTTGACTGTAGTCATTCCCCATATCGTACCTCACCGTGTACTTACCCACGCTTCTTTCTCTCGCATATCGCTCCTGAGCCATCGATATTCACGGACTAGTGTATGTGTAAGCACGCTGGCTTACCTAGGTCCCATAACTAATATGTTGAGGTGCAAAGGCAGAGGTAACGATACTTGGAATCAGACGATGGGAGATAGGAATATGACTTATATTATAGGAGCCCATACACGGGCCTCTATTAACGCTAGATTGTTTACAAAAAATAAGTCACTGAAATCATGAGCTAAGTACAATTATGTCCGACACTAGGAGGGTATTGATTTGCATGGGCTCCACGTCATACTCTGACACGATCATGATATGAACACAAATGTAATCAGTAAAATTACCCCCGTCATCATCATACCACCCTTGGCAATGGTCTGACTCTTCTCTGCCCCGCTCGAGCTCGACGTATTCGACGTGTTTGAGGAGGAGCTTCTACAAACAACAACACACGTCAGAAAAGGACATCTCATAAGCCACATCTATCACGACTCACGAGGATAATGTCGACAACAAGAATGCCGCCGAGCCCATGCTGTCCAGGGTACATCCAGACGCCGTCGTCGCGCTTCCGCTCGAGAAAACAGACGATACGCCTCCCCCTTGAACGTCCACGTCGCTCCAATTGATCGGCTGGGACACGTAATACGTATTCGTCGCCATGACGAGCGTCTGATTCGTCGTCCTCCATACGGCGACGTCGGCGCCGCCCACCATGTAGTTGTCTCGTGTGGCCGTCGCGTCAAACAGGAACGGCGTAATCTTGGGAAGGGCGAGCGCAAGTGCGGACGCGTTGCCCTTGATGTCCGCCGGGGTGGGGTCCGACCAGGACACCGCGCCAAGTGAACCGTGGTTGATCCCCAGGAGGGTGATCACGACCCATTCTTGGCCGGTTGGCGGACGCATCCAGTAGTTGCTGGAAATGGTCAGTCAAAGGAATGGTTAGCATGTAATGGGGGGGGGGCGACTCACTCTCCGGCACCACCAAATGCCTGGGGAACGCTCCAGACCGCCTTGGTACGGTCCCACCCGACGGCTTGCATCCGCTCGAGGAAACTCGTCACGCGGCCGCTGACGTCGGTGAAGGAGCCAAGCCCGCTGTTCGAAGGTACGGGGACCGACGACGCGTTTGCCGGAGGGACTGCATCGTTGAGGCCCGGAGCAATAGGCTGACAGTTGTCGCAGCCACAGTCGCCATAGCTTGGCGTGCACGGGGTGTTGAACATGTACGACGTGTTCACGTTGGCGCCGATGATATACACGTCCTGCATAACGATGTCCGCGCCGGCCGCGTACGACGTGAAGTAATAGTCCTGACAGTTGAGAACGAGAGAGACGGGGTGGTACCCATCGAGGTTGTAGATGAGGTTGTAGGCATTGGAGGTGGCATTCAATGGATCGGATGACCCGTCGGGTTCGTCGGCGGTATACCAGACCAAAAGATTAGACCAGGTTTTGAACGAGTTTACTTGTGCAGTGACGTTGGCGGCGTCTTGGTAAGTATAGCGCATGTCGTACATGAAATACATCCCGTTTTGGGCCATTCGACCCAGTACTTGGTTCACGCTCGCTTGGCTAGGGGTTGATTCGAATATGGGATGCACAATTGTGAACCTGGAAACGATGTGACTTTTTTGAGAGAACAAGACAAGGAAGAGTGACTGACCCTTGCGCAGCCAACTCGTCGATATAAGATAGGTTACCTGCCAAGTATGCGAACTCAGTGTAAAAGCCGATCGGGAACACGGGCTGATAGTTGCCCTGTCCATTTGCAGGTTTGGCCAACAAAGCACCCGTTCTCTGATCTATTTTCGTCACGGAGCCATCGGCAGGGTCGGGTAAGAAGTACAACGCTGCAGATGTGCTAAAGACTTGTGGGCCGGACGATGACGAACCACCCGAGTAGGTGGCTTGACAAGAGAGGTTATAGGGTGTCCCTTGAGGCGTCAGGTCCGAGAGACTAAATGTCATTTCATGTGCTGTCGTGTTGAGCGGGACGGCGCCGTTCACCAGTACTTTGTTACCGGCACTCACGGTCACACTGAGTGATCCGGCATCCGACAGCGAACCCGAAGGAAGATGGATAGGTTCTGCGCCGAGGATGTTGGTGTAGACGACAGATGAGTCGATCAGGATGGCCGCGGACGAGCTCACATCTTCGGGCAGGTAAGGTCTGAGAGCGGGCGTACATCTGAAAGCCAACAGAGGATCCTGAGAGGAGACGGGGACAGAAAACGCTCCTCCAGGAGGTGGCGCATTGCTCATAGGCAATTTGCTTGGGTCGTAATATTTGCCGCACCTTCAACACGTGTCATGGACGTCGGTATAGAGCATAGCGCAAACACCCACCATGTCTGAGCCCGACCGACAGGAACGAGGACGCAGACAAAAAGCACGCATAGAGCCAGGAAAGTGGCGGGGGATCTCTGCGACCAGACTGTCAGCCTGTCCATAGGTTCCCTCGGAAAAATTCTGAGCATACCATCTTTGTCTGGCCGGCACAGCAGTTCCCTGAATTGCGAACTAGAATCGCGGTATGGTAAGCAAAGCTGATGGATCTAATGCATGAACGGCATAGAGGGTGAACGTGGCATGGTCTCGACCGTATGTCAGGGAGAGACCCAAGCTGCTTCGGTAGCAGCTGGCGGAACGAACATTTTACCTGGATTACTCGGAATCCTTTCTCTCTCGAAGATTTAAGTATGGAATTCGCCGAGGGCTATATCTTTGAAACGAAATTAGATATATTCAGGACCCAGGGTACGGACACGCCAAAAAGTCAACTTACTTTAATTTTTGATGATCAACCAGATTTGGGCACAGAACTGTGGTACTGGACCGATCACGGTTAGGAATGAGTCTATGGAGAATGTATAAAGGAATGTGAAGGATTTCGACAGGGCCTTGCAGGCCACGCTGAGCAATGTAGGATGGTAAAAGAGTGACTTCGTGCCTGCCAGGCACGAGTTTATCTTTTTTGTTTTCCGCGGGCGCTTAGCAACATCGTTAGCAACCAAGTCTGCTGACCGACTGCTTGACAACTTCTTGCAACTTGAAGGCTACAACAGTACTGATGCTTGTGATCGATCCCTGATGGTCAAGTCACTAGACCAAGATCGCGCAACTCTGGATGCAAAACGCAACGTGGCCCGAGTCGCTTAGGAAAATAAAGTCAAGGTGCTATTACTTATGTAACGGTCCAGAAGGACTAAATCCTAACCAGACGTGATATGATCCTGTAATTGTCATGATCTTTTTCGCTTATTCATACTTACACTCTCACGTGACTTCTTACTCATCCATATCACGTGTAGATATTGTTCCACAACGTTCTACGTCATTCCATGGACTATTACCATAGTAGGAGATTAGGCCTGCCCTATACCTTACGCACGGACCATGTGCTCATGTATATAAGGCGGACGCTCATCGTAGGAGCTCCTTACTTTCAGTTTATTCATTGTCTTTGCGAGTAACCTTAGGGCAACCTAGGACCTTTCATCGAGTCCTGATATAAAACCGAAAGTAACCTTCTACCTTGCCCACCCGACGTCGCCGTCGTTCGAACCTCACTTATCGCGTTGTCAACACCTTGCCGACCACCTATCCCCTCCTCATACCAACATCTACCCTGACATTCGTCATTGCTCGCACCTGTCACTGTACTGCACTGGTCAACGCTTTGTTGACATCCCTCACCTCCCTGCTTTCACATCAAGCCCTCTGGCTGTCTGAGTTGCTGAGTTATCGCGCTGGCAGCAGAGCGTCCTCGCTGTACAAATCGACGGCAGCAAGTCCTCGTACTCCCATCACCGGCACTAACGGTTTATGCCAGGCATATATACCGAGCCATCAAGAGAGTCCTTGCCTTGTTCTTCCTCCAGCTTAGCTTGATCAGGAAGATCGTACGCTGGATTATCTTACATCCACCTTGGACCTGGTCCACCACACCTGCACAATTCTAGAAGGACTTGTACTAGTCTTTCTCCTCACCTATCTCCAACTCGCTTTCCACGTCATCGCTGTTGAGCCTGTCGCCTTGGTGCCAGAGCCGCAGCCGCCCCTTTCTCTCCAATCCCTATGCTCCACGACAGACGTAGAGGACTTATCCGACGATGAGCAAACTGTCTATGAACCATTGTTACACTCTGACGAAGGAACAGTCGTTGACGATTCCGCATTACCCAACCAATACATCCTCGCCGCCCTCTCTCCTATTGCTCTCACGCCTGCCCCCAGGCATATCGGACCCGGTTATCCAGTCACATCGACTTGGCGTAATCGAACATATTCATCTAGAAGTACTTTCTCGCAGATCTCTTCCGACTCCGACTACTGAATCACCGTGGTGCGATTCCTGGGAAGACATTGAGCTCATCACCTGGCTTACCAGACTCAACGTCTATGCCCGATATCCCCACGCATATTCCGCTCCAATCCCAATCCCTTCACCCTGCATAAGTGCTTGCGACCAGGTAACCACCAGGTAAAACGCAACACACAACCTTCTTTTCAGAAGCCGAAATCACGGAAAAGGAAGAGTGGTAAAAAGGTAGAAAAGTAGTCTTACGTTTTAGCTGCCCATCATTTCGGACGAACCTGCACCCCGCAATACTCCGCATATCCCATGCAGACCACCCCATCTGCCTTCTGGAGACCGAACCACTCCAGTTGGTTATCCTTACCCATTACCCATCATTAGTTGCGCTTCCTCCCAGAGCGACACCCCACGAATCATGGCGACCAAAGCACACGCCTCTACCTCCGATCCCACATCACCTCCTCTCTGCTCTTGGCCCCTGGCTGGAATCTTCGCGGAATTCAGGAATCAATATGCCACATATATGCAACACGTGGCCCAACACGGAGTTCATACCGCCACGCCTCCAACCGTACCAAGCAGCCTGACAAAGAAAAAAGATAAGGCACCTGATATAGACGACGAACTGAAGACCCTGAAAATCGGGAAGTCATATGTTGAGAAACCCCCATCATTCATTGGGAAACCAGAAGAATACACAAAGTGGAGAGCTAAGTTCAAACTCTACTTACTGGGCTTCGACAGACCTGTCAGTGATGCTGAAGAAATCAAGATGTTCCTAGGATTCTGTGTGGAAGGACCTGCCGAAGAATTTGCCACCCTCCTCATCGAGAAAGATCTCGATTACGAAGACTATACCACCTGAGTGTTCTTCTGAACATTCGTCGACCCCCACTTCAAACCAGTCTATGAAGCTGCTCGAGCCGAGACAGAATTACTAAACCTCAAACAAGGGTCGATGGTGATCGAAGAATTCCTCACCAAACAACAAAACCTGATCGCTCGAGCTGAGTGGTCAGAAATCACAAACAGACGACAGTTAGTGCGACTACTCCAAACCAATGCCCGCAACAATATCATCAAGCAAGTCGAACGATCCGACATCAACATGACGACAAAATACCTTAACAGCTATTCTGAATGGGCAACGCGACTCATCGCTGCCGGTCACCTACTCATGGAGATTGCCGAAAGGAAACGTGGAACAGGACAAGAAGCACCTCGTCCAAAAGTAAAATTCCCCACCCAATTTGTCGAACCTCACACCGCAACCCCAGAGACCACAGGAATCTTTGGAGGCTGAGGCGCTCCCATGGATTTATCCAAAGCACGAGCGACTGGAACATGTTTCCAGTATGCCAAAGAAGGTAAGACCTCCGCATGGCCCTGTGCCATTCACCCTCAAAAGAGCCCCGGCTCAAAAAGTATCAAAGTCCATGGACTCGACGTTGAATAATACTCGACATTAGAAGAGTTGGAAACCGCAGTTCGAGATGCAGACGAGATGGATTTTGTCGAAGAGGACGAGGATTGAGATTCCCTCATTCTCAAGGTACATCACCAGTCAGAATTTGTACTTGTAATGTTACGGTTAGGGGCGCCTGGGCTACAAAGCCTAAGGATGGCACGGCAGTACCAAAAACTGTGCTTAATTCCCCTGTTCGTCCTACTAACAAATTCTCTCTCCTTGACGTAGAAGAGATCTCAGACTGCGAAAGCAGCCCCAGTTCTAGTTTGCCGGCTATGCAAAAGCCAAATGTACCTTCGCTTCCCTTGAGCGTTACAGCCTCTGTTCCATCCGGGGAACATGCAATCAAAAAGCAGACAAAGACTGAGGTTGTAAGTAGAAAGGAAACGATTACACCCCAAACCATCCTTACAAGAAAGGATTGAGGGTGGAAATCCACAATCAAGCCTTGGTCCACGCAATGGATCAAGCAAATTGCCAACGACACCCCCGACGAACATCTCATCTCTCATTTATGAGCGTTCGTCCATGATACTTGCCTCTCCGAGGTCAATGCTGAGCTAATCGCGGACCTCCAGAATGCTTCCCATGACACCGCTGAGTTTATGTTACTCGAACTTACTCAGAAGCCTAGATATCAAACCAAAAAGCCTTCTCCCAACGCTTTCGAAATACCAGTCCTCCTTGGAACCGATTCTGGAAAAGAAGTCGAGGCTATCGCCTTGATTGATTCTGGATGTATGGCATCAGCGATCAATATTGACTTCATATGAGAACATGAACTCGAACAAAAACCACTTCCTCAGGCTATACCAGTCTATAATGCCGACAGAACTGCCAACACAGAAGATGCAATTACGCACTATGTCGATCTGAAAGTGGCTATCGGAGACCACCAATCCGCTATCTCCTTCTCAGTGACACGCTTATCATCACAAGCGGTCTTCCTTGGATTCGATTGGCTATGCCAGTACAACCCCCACATCGACTGGCAGACTAAGGAACTCAGTTTCGCGCCCAAAACCACACCCCTATGGGAATATGAAGACATCGAACCTGAGGACTGAGTTTTCCAACTCAAAGATAAGTATATTGCTACCATGGCAACAGACCTTGCCGCCGCCACCAATCAAGGGAAACAAGAACTCCCATTTGAACAAGTAGTCCCGGCTGAATACCATGAGTTCTGTGATGTATTCGCTAAAGAATCATTTGACGAACTACCACCTCGTCAACCCTGGGACCACGCAATCAAACTAAAACCCGGCGACCACAAGGTTGACTGCAAAACATACCCACTCTCCTTAAAAGAACAAAAGGAACTTGACACATTCCTCAAAGAAAACCTGTCCACCGGGCGCATCCGCCCTTCCAAATCTCCCTTCACATCACCATTCTTCTTCATTAAAAAGAAGGATGGCAAACTCCGACCTGTCCAGGACTACCACAAGCTCAATGAGGTGACTGTCAAAAATCGCTACCCACTCCCGCTCATTGAGGAGATCGTACAAAAACTGCACAAAGCCAAATTCTACTCAAAGATGGACATCCGTTGGGGCTATAACAACATCTGTATGAAGGATGGAGATGAATGGAAGGCAGCCTTCTGCACAAATCAGAGCCTCTTCAAGCCCCTCGTCATGTTTTTCGGATTAACAAACTCCCTGGCAACATTCCAGACTATGATGAACCATATCCTACGCAACCTCATCGCCAAGGAGGTGGTCATTGTTTATATGGACAACATTTTAGTATTCACCAAAACTCTCGACGAACACCAATGTGTCGTCCAAGAAGTACTCTCTCAACTTCATGAGCATAAGCTATCGCTCAAACACACCAAGTGTGAGTTCGAGACCACTACCACCGAATACCTAGGACTCGTTGTCTCAGACGGAATCATCACCACTGACCCCACTAAAGTCGATGCCATCCGCACCTGGCCAACTCCCTCTTCCCGAACCCAGGTCCGCTCCTTCCTAGGGTTTCTCAATTTCTTCTGCCATTTCATTAAAGACTTCGCGGCCATCGCACGACCACTCAGTCGCCTTACCAGCGAGAAAAACCCCTTTGAGTGGGATGCCGCCTGTCAAACCTCATTCGACACTCTCCGGGATGCACTTATCAATGCACCCATCTTGTCTCTCGCCTCTGACTTTGATCCCTTCCGAATTGAGACTGACGGTTCAGGCATAGGAATCGGAGCCATTCTATCGCAACATCAGAATGGACTCTGGCATCTGATTGCATATCTGTTGTGGTCCCTCTCTGACACCAAGCGAAACTACCATGCTGCCGACTTGGAGTTCGCCGCAATCATCGAAGCTGTCACTACATGGCAACAATATTTATTAGATGCTCACGTCCCTTTCAAGATCCTCATGGATCACCAAAACCTCACCTATTTCGCTGTCCTGCAGGACCTCTCCCACCGCCAGGCTCGCTGGAATCAAATCATGCAAGAGTTCCACTATACTCTTGTCCATTGTTCCGGGAAAACCAATCCTGCCGATCCTCTGTCCTGGAGGTCAGACTTTGAAAAGGGGGTGAAGGACGATAATAAAGGCGTCACAGTTTTTCCCACTCTTTTACAGCAGAATCATATGTCGATGGCTGTGGAGAACACGCCAACATCCGACCAGGACTTTATTTCTCTTCCTATAAATATTAACACACTTCCTATTTCTAATACAGACATTTATTCGAACGCTATAGATATGTGAATGCTAACAGCGATGCGTGTAGCCGAACAAACTCTTCTTCCTCTATCTCTTATTACACAAAGAATTACGAACTTACAACACCTCAAAGATTCCAAAGTAGTACAAGCACTTGCTTAAAACGATATCTGTTTCACTATCCAAGACTCACTCATATATTTCAAAGACTTTCTTTACGTACCAAAGGACACATCTCTCCAAAATGACATACTAACCAACATTCACAGCCACCCTACAGCTGGACATCCAGGAATACGGGCTACCATTCGGAAGGTCCAAGAATGATACTACTGGCCGATGTCAGCAAAGGACGTCAAAAGATTCATCAAGGGATGTGAAGCATGCCAAAAGAATAAAGCTATCATGACTCCCCATTATACCCCATTGCAACCCAACGAGATCCCTCACCAACCATGGGAACATATCTCGCTGGACCTCATATCCCCACTTCCAGAGTCACACAGAAGTAATGCTATTCTCATCATCATTGATCGATTCTCCAAAATGATCAGACTCTTTGGCGTCCAGGATACAATCAACAGCAAAGGGATCGCGACCATCCTACGCGATGAAATCTTCAAGCTCCACAGCCTTCCCTCAAAGGTCATCTCAGACCAAGGCCCCCAGTTCGTATCCACATTCATGACCGAACTTCAGAAGCTTCTCAGCATCACTCCAAACCCATCCATCACATTCCACCCTCAGACGGATGGACAAACCGAACGCTACAATGCGTGGGTAGAACAATATCTTCGCATCTACATTAACCACCGTCAGAGCGACTGGAAGGAATGGCTCCCGATGGCAGAGTTCGCGCACAACAGCAATGCCTGATCAATGACACATCAAACCCCATTTATGCTTAACTACGGGCATGAACCATGCGTTAACGAAGATTGTCACACATCTATTCGAAGCGAGTTAGCCACAGACTTCGCCAAGCAAATGATGGTACTACGTGCACAAGCAGCCGAAGCCCTTCGACTAGCAAACGAGGACATGAAGAAGTTCTATGACCGTTTCATGCGCCCTATAGAGGATTATAAACCCGGAGATCTCGTATGGCTTGAAGCCACTCATATCCGTACCAATCGACCTATGAAGAAGCTCAACCAGAAAAGATACAGTCCCTTCAAGGTTCTCACCAAGGTCGGTGTCACCTCGTACAAACTCGATCTGCCACATAAGTGGAGAACCATTCATCCGGTTTTCCATGAATCCATTCTACACCCGTATATGCCGCCCATGTCCAGTCCTATTCCTATTCCTCCTCCGCCCGACCTCGTCAATGATGTCCCGGAACAGGAGGTCGAAATGATCATCGACTCGCGCCAATGAGGTGAACAATTTGAATATCTCGTGCACTGGAAGGGTTTCCCAGTCGAGGAAGATGAATGGTTGCTGAATACAGAGCTGGGTCATGCACAAGCAGCAGTAACGAAATTCCATCGTCTCCATCCCACCGCAGCACGCCCCACCACTCGCTTATGGCTGCGACCCATCAAAACTCTACCTTCGTTTCAACAAGTCACACTCCCCGACGAACCACCTTGCACGTGTCCACCCTGTTCATCCTCCCCTACCTTCTCCAACCCCGGGTTCCTCGAATATCACAAACGTTTTAAACGGTTTGATGATTCCATGTTCGAATTCCCTGACGAGCCCCCGAAACCTGAACCAGTTCCTCATTTGCAGATACATTGGTCTTTCTGTAAAGATCCTTACTGTCGCTACCATAACGATTCATGAGGACATGAACCCTTAGAAGGGGGGTAATGTCATAATCTTTTTCGCTTATTCATACTTACACTCTCACATGACTTCTTACTCATCCATATCACATGTAGATATTGTTCCACGATGTTCTACGTCGTTCCATGGACTATTACCATAGTAGGAGATCAGGCCTGCCCTATACCTTACGCATGGACCATGTGCTCATGTATATAAGGCGGACGCTCATCGTAGGAGCTCCTTACTTTCAGTTTATTCATTGTCTTTGTGAGTAACCTTAGGGCAACCTAGGACCTTTCATTGAGTCCTGATAGTAATTGAAGATGCCGTGGAAGAAAAAAAAATCAAATGCAACCCAAGGAATGTGCGCCTCAATTTGGATTCCAGAATGATCAGTGTAACCCATCACTCAGTGGGTCGTGCTGAGCTCCAAACCTTATTGGTTCTGATTGAACATCATGAATACAAAGCTGTCCTTCATGGCTATCCTCGTGCATGCTTATGTTCAACAGTTGCTCTCTGTTTTGTTTATCCACCTGAGGACGGCATGCTCAGCCTGGCTCTCGGCACAAGATCATCAGATTTCGGAAAGGAGATGGCTCAGGTAGACTCTTTGAGTGATGCCTCAGGTCAAGAGACACATTACCTTGCCGGTCATCATAACTACAAACCCCTATAAACCTATTCCTGGTAAGCCAGAGACTATAAAACCATGCTAATCGGACGTCCTCGCCGAATCGCATACGTCTAGAAAACGGTTCCCCGGACTCCGTCATCGTGGTCTGGGTCCGTCATCGAGATCGATAGTCAATGTTCGGAATCCATCAGTCTTTGTTGTTTCTTGGATATGGCATTGGCCGAAAAACTTTGCATGTTCTTGACAAGCGGACGGAATTGGAGCAGAGGTACGTCGAAGACCTCGGAAACGGGATGACGAAGTAGGCGAGAGGTGTAGAAGCGGTGATCGGTCAAGACTCGAGGAAGCCATCGAGTGGGCGAAAAGATTAGACTGTCGGGGCAGTCCGAGACTACATGAACGAGAAGCAGGGAGAGGCGCCGACCTTGTCGAAGTCAGGGCACGAGAGTGGTATGGATATGGATGCACTTTGAGGGTTAGCCAACGTCGGTCGTAGTACCCGGATTAGAGCAATCACGACGCCTGCCATAGTTTGAACTGCTCAAGACGGCGAGGGGCCGAGGGCGCGAGAGACTATGGATGATGACTCGGGCGGCGTAGTAATACTAGATAGGGACGATGATTCAGTCCTGCTGTCAGACAGCCAAGGTCTACAAAGTTGGTTTTAGTGAGTCCATAGACATGGAGTGGAGACCACAGGCCACTTGGATGTGGCGTCGTAACGACATATGCCTGGCAACAAGTAAAGGGTACGTGGCACGCTCACGACGACGGCCTTTGCAAGACCCTAGTGCTTCGAGAAGTCAAACATCGACCATGACAGGGCAGATTCGCCCTTGGCAACATGGCTTCCGATGAATTTCAGAGGGATATGAAGGTTTTTCGACGCTGAGAGGTCATAAAGAATCGAATAAATTATCGTTGGGCAATAGGATACAGTCAACAATGTCCTCTACATAGTCATAATAAGTCATAAGAAGCAAGCACTAGATCGGGTTTGAAAGCGTTTACATACCCGCAATGGCACGTGCCCGTCTATGGCGGCCGACCAACCGCGCTAATTTACCCCCAATCCACCTAGCGTCCATCAAACGTCTAGACGGAACCACAAGGGAATCATCTTCCACATCCGCTCTCTCTCCTTTTTCGCCCACGTCTCCAGCGCCTTGACACACGCCTGACACTCGGCCTGCTCCGCGCTCCGACGAGGACCTGCCCCCAAACGGTCCATACCGAGTGGTTGACTGAGATCATACAGTGGTTGTCCGAGCTCCTCCGCGACGTAAAGAGGGTCCGTACACCCGCGCTGGTGATCAAACAGATAGTGCTGTGTGGCAAGTGTCACGAGCTCCGAGAAATCACGTTTACACGTGCGATGGGTGTGCCCCGAGTACGACGGGTGGTGTTGGTGCCCAAACGCGTTTGCCGGACTCGCCATGAGTGTGCGCGCGTGGGATCCAAGCGATCGAATCAACGTCGTGATGGCATGCTGGGACGCTTCCTTGCCGAGACACAACCGTTGCATGTCTATTGCCGACAGCGTGCAATGCTGTGCACCTTCCTCGAACAATTCCCCATAGTCGAATATCTGTGAGAAACTGTATCGGGAAAGGTCGTAGAACGCGGAAGGCAGTAGCGAGGGTGCGTTGACTTGGCGTGCCAAGTTGATCACGGCCTGTGCGAAAGCAGGGGTGAGGTTGGGAAAGCACAAATAAGCCAGACATACAATTGGCGATGGGTATATGCTATCAGCTCCCTGGAGCTCAAACGAGCGTGATGTGTCTTCGCGGGCGTCCCATCCTCTGAGATTCGAGGGCCAGGCGATGGCGAGGTGGTCGAGGGCCTTCTCGCGCAGCGAGTCGACCACATACTTTGTAGCCAAACGAACGATGCCAGACACGACTTGAAAGTCGGCAGGATCATTGTTCCCGAATGAGCTTGAACAAAAGGATGAGCGCGCGTCAAAGGACGAGCGTGAGAGTGCGACTCACGGGCCGTCTACCAAGGCCGTGAGCAGGTTGGCGACGTCCTCAGGGGCGTCGTGAAGGCGGAGCACCGAACAGCCTTCGATATGTTCGCCCTCTGGATGCACCTTGGCATCTGTTTCAGGCGGTTGCGGTAGCGTAAACAGGTCGCGGAAGAAACACGAGTGGCGAGCGAGCAGGGACTTGTGCACACGAAAAAGCGTGTCCTCGGCGCGAAGGACGATCTGGAGCGCTGCGTCAGTACGGCCACGCAGGAGAGGGAAGCACAGTGTCTCACAGATCCATCCGAGAACCACAAATCGGGGTGTCTGACGAGCGGGCTGTCACAACTGGCGTTTCCGATGAAATCTGTTTCGGCGGGGTCTTCGGGGACGGTCGAGCACGTCGCAAGAAGAGACTTGGCGTCGGTGGAGTCTGATCGAGTAGCTCTGTGGGAGTGGTGAGGAGGGGGACTCCGAGGGGGAGTACCGTAGACGCCGATGGGGAGCGGGTAGTAGCTGTTGCTGGCGGGGAGACGGGACATGAGTGAGTGGAGAGAAGCGAGGGCTCGTGCTAACTTTAAGTAGTGGAGACTACTCGTCGGGAGGAGATTAGATAACTTCATTTGCTTCCGTCACAACCCACAGCCTCCCCGCCGCAGGTACAACTATATTCCCGGACCCGCTCCTTTTCCCTTGCAAATTTCACACTCCGTTTCGGCTCTTCAACGGCGTACATCATTCAACTCCTGAAAACTAAATACATGATTTGTGAAATAAAATGCATGTACGTGGTCTCGAGGGCAACGTCACTTCGATCCAAATGTTCAACCACCTGACGCAAACCTATTTTGTGTCAGCAGTTTTGACGTGACACGCGATCAGCGAGAACCCACTTCTTCAAACCGGCAGAATCACCGTTGAAGACATCCTTATCACCAGGGTTCGAACCGTTAGCGTACTGCCAGATGGTGGGAGAAGCCCATCCAGCTGGAAGAGGTCCTATCTGGGACGCCCAACGCGCAAGCCAAAGAGGGTTGCTGCTGCCGAACTCTGCACTGTTACCGGTACAGCTTTTCCACCAGCTGGTGATAGTATATATGACTGCAGGGTGTCAACAACTATACTGGTACTAGTCTAGGAAACATCACCTGGGTAACTGAAAGGCAAATTTGTTACTACTCATCAGTCAAACGTGTGAAGTTTAGTTACCGCTTAGTAGCAGCTCTGTATGTGTCGGAAAAGTCCTGGATCCATGAGACCATCTTAGAAGCTGATAATCCATAGCACAAGGGACCGTTAGGGTTGGCTACACATATGGTCAATTTTCGCCAAACGGGAATAAGAAAAACAAACGCTCGATATCTAGCACTCCAGGAAGAGTCCTCCCATCCGAAATCCAGCTACCTAAAGAATTAGATGGCAACACTATGCCAAGATGCATATTCACCTCCATGATTGACGAATAAATTTGCCTGATCAGCACCCGAAGATTGATCCGGGTGCGCAAAATGATAAGCACCGTGAGTGATGTTGGCGTTCGCGGCACCATTGCGTTGAGAGCTAAAATCGGGAGAGACGTAGGCTAGAAACGCGATCCAACTCAGCACGGAGACAGGAGGCAAACGAAGTAGCCCAACTTGTTCCCTCCGTAGCCTTGATATATACAAACTGGATACCGTCATGAGCGAGAGCGTTCCAATCGCCGATGTGCTGATAGTTAGAGATGTCAATACCCTGGGTGCTGGAGCGCTTCACCGGGGTAGCTTGAGTGACGGCTAAAGCGAGAGCGAGAATACCCAAATACTTCATAATAGGGGATCAGTAAAGTGGGCTGGGGATGGAAGGCAAACAGACCTCTCTTATATCTAACCAGTTCAGCACCGTGAGCGGTAGAACAACTCAGAGAAAGGTCATTTGAGCAAATTGCGCGAGGTCAGGATAGTGTGGAGCACCTTTAGTGTAGAGTGATCTCTTCAGTACATGCTCGACAATATGTGGCATGCCGTGGGCCCACGCTGTCAGTGCTGTAGTATTTGTGGCGGATGTCCCTAGACTAGAGATTCCATGTCGACAATCTTGCCGTAACGCTTGGATCCACTCCCGGAAAAATATTGGGGCTGTTTCTAGGTGACGATATACTACCCTCCAGCGACTCGACTTTCTGACTGTTTCTGCGAGATCGTCAAAACAAAGGATCGAACATGCCACTGACTTACTCGCGCCGTCCTTGCTTCATCGTCACAGGTGTTGACCGTATTTTTTTTTACAAGTCTTGCGTTCGTGAACGCCATCATTAGGGTCATGACGAGCAAACACTTGGATATGATGTATATTCGAAAAGCGGAGCAAACAGTGACAGACGTCCTAGCGTGGCCATATGTAATTTGCAGTGCAGTTCGCCCGCTTCCGCTCATTGAACAGCTGATCATCATCATTTTACTGCTGTAGTGGGTCGACTCGTTTTGGACTTTTTGTGTAAGCTTGTCCTCGGCACACTCTAATCCGTCGCTTGACTTGTGGAAATGTGATTTAATTTAGAACTTGCAAGAAAAGCTTCAAGGGGGAGATATACAAATAGGTTTCGCGCAAGGCCCATCAGTCTTGAAAAACCCAAGTCGGCTGCCCCGATTTAATGCCGACGTAGACACAGTGGCCATTTTGACGATTCCAAAACGTACCACACAAGTAATTCCGTCCAGCTTCAAGTTCCGAGGCGTAGATACAAAAAGAATGCGGTGGTGAGAAATTCCACGTAGTAGTCGAGGGCAACGTTTCTCCAAGTCCGTATTCACCGTTCAACCACTGGACGCGAATATGTTCTGCTTCAGCGATCTGACACGACATGCAATCAGCAAGAAACACACCTCTCCAAAGCAGCAGAATCATCGCTGAAGATATCCGTGCCGCTATGGCATTGGCCCAAATCATTGTGCAGAGTAATTCCATCCAGCAGCAAGAGCTTCAGTCTGAGATGCCTTCCACAACATTACCTGGCACATGTCGTATCGCCGGGAAACTGGATTCAAGGCTGGAAATCGCCACTGACTAGTATTCCAAACTTGACGAGCGAGCCAACACTACGACAGCTCTTGTTGACTTGAGTTGAGTTTGGCAGGGGCTTGAAACTCCGCCACTAGAAAGACCTTCGGCTAGAAAGCTAAAGTATTACGTAAGTTAGTTTGTAGATTTTGTTCGCGCAGCCTCATGACT
Organism: Austroboletus niveus; assembly: GCA_038090255.1. NCBI lineage: Eukaryota > Fungi > Basidiomycota > Agaricomycetes > Boletales > Boletaceae > Austroboletus > Austroboletus niveus. The sequence goes on from JBBPMJ010000151.1 coordinate 21,127, forward strand.
AGAAAGCAGGGGACAAATGGCTACTCTTCGCGGTACCAGGTAGGCACAACTGTTGATCTGATTTACTGACAACCCAGCTCCTGAGCGGCCACTTCGACAGTTCCAATACGCCCTATAGTATAAATGATGTGGAATCGGGAATGAGTTTGTCAGCACACATCTGCTTTCCTTTGGTATATCTGCGCATCATATATATTTCCACCTGACCGCACACTGAACCATTCTGTGATCCTTCACATGTATAATTAGTACGTTGAATACACATGGTCATTTTCGGCTTTAAGAGCCACGAGCCATCCTGTTGTGAATCAGCGACAGCGAATATGAATAGACGTTTCGGGCAGTGATAAAAAAAAACATGCCTTTTCAAACCAGCAGAATCACCGTTCCAGCGATCCGCGTCACCTGGGTTCTCGCCAGAATCGGCGTACTGCCAAAAGGAGGTGTAGCTCCATCCAGCAGGAAGAGTTCCAATCTCAGCCGCCCAATCCGCGACCCAAAGCGGATTGTCGTTGCCAAAGTCTGCATTATTGTCGGTACAGCTTTGCCACCAACTGGTCGAGGTATAAAAAACTGCGAGGATGCTACTTAACAACTATACTGGGGGCCAGTTTGGGGAACATTACCTGGGTAACTAGGACAAGGCAGATCAGTCACAACTTATGATAGGTGTGAAATTTAGTTACCGGCCAGTACGAGCGTGGTATGTGTCGGAGAAGTCCTGGATCCACGAAACCATTTTAGGAGCCGACAATCCATAACATTCGTTGGAACTATAAGGGTCGGCTACAAAAAAAAATCGGTCTTCGCTGACTAGAATTAGAAAGAACGAACCCTCGAGGTCTATCGCTCCAGGAAGGGTTATCCCATCTGCAGACCAACCACCTACCAGACATTAAATCATGACACCATCCCAGTAGGGATACTCACCCCCATGAGCGAGGAAGTACTCTGCCTGAGTAGCACCCGAAGTTGTGTCTGGGCGTGCAAAATGATAAGCGCCGCGAATCAGTTTGGCGTCTGTGGCACCAGTGTATTGAGAGTTAAATTCGGGTGAGATATAATCTGAAAACAAGACAACTTAGCGCGCTCGGAGCGAAGAGATAAATGAGGTAACCCGACATGTTCCCTCCGTAGCCTTGATGTATGCGAACTGAATGCCGTTGTGGACGACAGTGGCCCAGTCGATGTTCTTCTGATAGCTAGAGACGTCAATGCCCAGAGGGTTGGAGCGCTTGACGGGATTAGCTTGAGCGATAGCCAGAGCGAGAGCGAAAGTTGCGAGGTATTTCATTGCGGAACAGTGAAGTGGGCTGAAGATAAAGAGCGACCACGAACCTCTTTTATAGCCATGAGCGCTGACGCCCCTGGCTCAGCGGTCGAACATAGCGGACAGGTGGAATTAATTATTCACGTGGAACCCTGATCATTTCTTTACGAGCAACCGAGTAAGCATCGAGTGATTCTTCAAGTCTGCAGAATGAGTAATATGTAACGTTACCGCTTGATACTAGTAGGTTTCACGAGCATAACCGAGCCCAACGGCGAGCTATGATTGGAGAACAACCAGCAAAAAAAGGAAACCGACTCGGGGTCAATTCAAAAGCGGAACGAACAAAAAAACATTCCAAGACGCGTTTTGAATTGCCGATAGGCCCTTCAGAAGTTCCATGGAAGGTGTCACTTGCCAATCTGCAAAACCGCCTGAAATGAAACAAGCGAACAGTTGAAGTTGTCAGTTTATGTGCATTACGTTCCGCTGGAAGGCTTTTCAATTCGTGTCCAGATCCGGGGCATTCTTCGCACTAATTTAAAAAAGAACGGACAAAAACATTCCAAAATGCATCCTGGGTCGCCGATGGGCCCCGGGGCCTTGTTGCTGACATTCAAGTATGACATTGCATTAATGTAAACATACCTGTCAACTTTGGGCCGCCCATTGGCAGTTTCTTATGTGTGGCAAACCCCTAGATGTGATCAGTTACACAACTTGTACCCCATATGATGTCAAGATATCGTTAACGCCGAAGCCTTGGATCCATCCGACACCGCCGCACTGATCACGATACGTCACCCTTCTATGACCCAAGCGATACCGTATCTGACCATTCCTGTAATGCGGCAACTGAATCAAACATCAAAAAACGCCAATGACTCACTCTAGCTTCATAGTTACAGGTATCAATCGAACTCTTGTGGTCGTGATCACAAGATCCGATGCGTTACTTCGAGCAAGAACTCGACGGCCATGTTACAGCAGACTCCGGTTCGCTGCTAGACCAGATCATCCGAGTGGATGATGCCCATTTACTCCAATGCAGACACAGCGGCTATTTTAACGGTTTTAAAACGTACCATATGGACACCTCGTTCGGCTAATAAGTATGTCACTACACATTCCTTTTGATATAATTATAATTCACACCGTAACCAGGACTTGTGTGAATTGTATGTACGTTTGCACACCTAATGTACAGTGGGTGCGCTGAATACACATTCGCCACTTTTTCGGCTTCAAGAGCCAAGAGCCATCCTGTTTGGATCAGAACGCCGGTGAATTTAGTTGCCATTCCGAGCGGTAATGAAAAAAAACATACGCTTGCAAACCGGAATAGTCACCATTCCAGAGATCTGCGTCACCTGGGTTCTCGCCAGAATCGGCGTACTGCCAGAAAGAGGTGTAACTCCATCCAGCAGGAAGAGGGCCAAGCTCGGACGCCCAATCCGCGATCCAAAGTGGGTTGTTGTCTGCAAAGGCTGTGCTGCTGTCGGTACAGTCATTCCACCAGTCGGTAGTAGTGTAGATGACTGCAGAAGTGTTAACAACTGTAGCGGACATCAATCCAGGAAAATCTACCTGGGTAACTAAGAAAAGGTACATCAACCATTATTTTATGTCAAGAATGAAAGCTAGTTACCGGCCGGTGGCAGCTTCGTATGTGTCGGAGAAGTCCTGGATCCACGAGACCATATCGGAAGTCGACAATCCATAGCACTCAGCACCGTCAGGGTTGGCTAATAGGATGTCAATCTTCGCCAAACAAACTGGGATAGGTGATACAAACTTTCGATATCTAGTGCTCCAGGAAGGGTGATTCCATCTGCAGTCCAGCCACCTAACAAATAATTAGACGGGAACATCAAACGGAGGTAGTTATCTAACCTCCATTATCAAGGAAGTAGTCTGCCTGAGCAGCACCCGTAGATTCACTTGGTTCTGCAAAATGATAGGCACCGCGAATGAGGCCAGCATCTGTGGCGCCGGTGTACTGGGAGCTAAATTCGGGGGAGATGTAGGCTAAAAAGAATCAGCACGGAGGCGCGAAGAAGAAAGTAAATAGACCAACATGTTCCCTGAGTAGCCTTGATGAAGACGAACTGGATACCGTTGTCGACGACAGTGGTCCAGTCGATGTCGGTCTGGTAGTCAGAGACGTCGATACCCAGGGGGTCGGAACGCTTGACAGGGGTAGCACGAACGACAGCCAAAGCGAGAGCGAGGGCAGCGAGGTACTTCATTTTGGAGGATCAGTGAAGTGGACTGGAGAGATGGGGTCAACCTGGGGGTCTTTTATACCTGGAACGCCAGGCCTTGAGATTTGAATAGGTTTCATGGGAATCAAGTCTATACACTGTGGGATCACGGCCATGACTGTGGAGTACTCAGTACACGACGTCGTCTGCCACCGAGGATGAGTGATAGGTTCAGTAAACTGCACCGACTTTATTCAACAATTGAGGTAAAGCTTCATTCGCTAGTAGTTATAACAAGTGACGTTGATTGATCTGTCCAGGGAAATTACTAAACTGCACTGACTTTGTTTGTCATTTAAGTAAAGCTTCATTCGCTACTAACAAGTGACATATAGATCGATGATTGATCCGTCTAGGGAAATCACTCACGGCGTCCTTGTGAGGTAGCACATGGACAGCAACCTAATTGCCAGATGGGAGTATTTACTAACCGAGTAGTAAACAAAATTAGAACCCCGCCTTGATTTGTTGGTGCCATCTCATCGCTTGATCCTTGACTTTTTTCCTACACGACCTTGAGAAATGGACGTGAGTATCGCCCGCCTGCATAGCTTGTTCCTGACCACATCCAACGCACAGCCGAATTACGTGCAGGGGCTGCACAGTCTCTTGCTGCAGTCCACCTCAAACGATACCGCCCAGCTCCAGGCTGTAAGATCGCTCGATCAGACGCGTTTTTACCTTCACTGAAACCGCTCGCTTCCAGGCCACGTCTCAGCTGAACACAGATTACTACAAAAATCCCGCTTGCATACCTGCCCTTGCCCACATACTCGCCAGTTCCCTCGAAATTGCCGTGGGTTGTTGTCGATCACCCGCTCAGATCTCAGGATTGACAGCGATATTCTCATGTACAGGTCCGCCAACTCGCAGCGGTCGAACTACGCAAGCGCGTCAGGCAAAAAAGTGGCGATTTCTGGGTCCAGGTCCCAAAAGAATCGCGTGCAGAGATCAAGAGCGCGTTGCCAAAACTTATCCTTGCCGAACCAAAGTATGTACTCGTATATCGCTATCGCCCGCTTGCATTCAACGTGTCTTGTATACAGTAAGCTTGTCCGTCACTCGGCTGCCCGTGTTATCGCAGCGATCGCCTCCATCGAACTTAAGGAGGGGACCTGGCCCGAGCTTCTATCATGGCTCAACGAAGCATGTACTTCTCCTCAGGTTGCGCAACGCGAAGTCGGCGTATACATCTTGTTCACCGTTCTTGAAACTGTCATGGAAGGATTCCAGGATTCCACTCAAAACTTCTTCAAACTGTTCCAGGTTCTCATTGTCGATCCAGAAAGCATTGAAGTGCGGGTAACAACAGTTCGGTGGGCACTTCAAAACGAGTTATGCACTATTTTAACGTAGTTACCAGAGCTTTGGGTGTCCTCGCGCAGTACATCGACACTGACGAGAAGGCTGATATCGTAAGTCGATAATAACATCCGATATATCCTCTCTTCACCTCTTTCTCAGAAAACCTTCCAAGCGTTCCTGCCTGCAATGATTCAAGTCGTGCAACAAGCCCTAGAAGCGGGGGACGAAGCTGCGGCCCGACAGTTGTTTGACGTCTTCGAGACACTTTTGATCCTCGTAAGATCCTCGCTCGCCGATCCGATCTCATGCTAATCTGATCGAAACTCAGGAAATTCCACTTATAGGGCCCCACACTGAAGCTCTTGCTTCATTCTTACTCATTTGCGGTGCCAATAGAAATCTCGATGAGACACTTCGCATCCTCCCTCTGAATGCTCTTAACTGGACTGTCCAATAGCAAGTCTCTTCTCCTCTCTGCCTTTGGCTGGTGTTCATCCTTTTCCTTTCAGCAAAAAAACGAAGATTCAGAGTCAAAATTTGGCAGGAAAATTTTTGGAGGGTCTCATGCCGATCACCACGGAACCCGAACCAGATGATACCGACGAAGACGCACCATGTAGAGTACTTAAGGTCCTTTTCTGCTGCCTGCGATGGTGCACTAAATTTCTTTTTAGTCTGCGCTACGTATCATCGATGGTTTGGCGACGAATCTCCCTCCAACTCAGGTCTTCCCCGCCCTTCGCACTCTGATCCAACAGTACTTTTCGTCACCTGACCCGAATAACCGACGGGGTGCCGTGCTTGCGCTCGGAGTCGTCGTCGAGGGTTGCAGTGAATTTATGACCCCCGTCATGAGTCAGGTCTGGCCAATCATCGAAGCCGGTCTCCAGGACGTCGATCCTTCCGTAAGGAAGGCTACTTGCATTGCTGTTAGTTGTTTGTGCGAGTGGCTAGAGGACGAGTGCTCGGCTAAGCATACCACTCTCATTCCCGCAAGTTATTTCACTTTTAGTCTCATCCGGTGATTAAAGTTGTTCCATAGGCAATCATGAATTTGGTGCATGATCCAGCAACCCAACGCTCCGCTTGCACTGCCCTTGATGCTCTCCTCGAAATATTACAAGATGTCATTGACCAATATCTCAATCTGATCATGGAGCAGCTTGCAAATATCTTGGATACTGCACCCATTTCTATCAAGTCCGTCGTCACGGGTGCAATCGGCAGTGCCGCCCATGCTTCAAAAGAAAAGTTTTTGCCATACTTCCAACCGACAATGAACCGCCTGCAACACTTCCTCGTTCTTACTGGGGAGGGCGAAGAGAGCGAGCTACGTGGTATTGCTATGGATGCTGTGGGCACATTTGCTGAAGCCGTCGGCCCCGATGTATTCCGGCCATACTTTGCTGACTTGATGAAGCAAGCCTTCCAGGGACTCGAGATGGGTAGCCCGCGTTTAAGGGAATGTAGCTTCCTGTTCTTTTCTGTGATGGCGCGCGTCTTCGGCGAGGAGTTTGCGCCTTACCTTCCAAATGTGGTTCCTCCCCTTCTGGCCAGTTGCAGATTGCCCGAGCATGGCGAAGACACTAATATTACGCGTAAGTCCCACGTGTGACTTTGGACCCTTGTTATGACCAACATACTATTTTAGTTTCTGAAGAGACCGCAGCCGCATTCGCAACAGGTTCTTCTCCCACTAGCGCAATAGCTATTCTCGATGCTGACACAGATGGTAACATCGAAGCGGAGATGGAACATGCTGACGTTACCAAGATGCTTGAGGTTAATAGTGCGATTGCTGTTGAGAAGGAAATCGCAGCGGACACGATTGGGGCGTTGTTCCATGCCACCCGCAATCACTTCTTCCCTTACGTCGAGCAATGTGTCCTCGAGCTCGTCGCTCTCCTTGCGCACTATTATGAAGGGATTCGCAAGTCAGCTACGGAATCTTTACTCGAGTTAGTCAGGGTCTTCTACGAACTTAGTGATCCCCAGGAGTGGCAAGCTGGTGCTGCCGTGGTAAGGAAATAACCACAAATTTGGTTTCGTGTGCTTACGTTTTCCATACAAGACCGTGCCTCTCCAGCCCTCTGTCAAGGAACTAATCGGACACTGCGTTCCTCCCCTACTCGATATGTATGAATCCGAGGATAACAAGTGAGAGATTGATACGACGGGCCTCGATCATTACTTACCACATCGTCCATCAGGTCTGTGGTGTCATCACTTTGCACTGGCCTCGCGGAGACGATCAACAAGTTGGGACCCGCATTTATAGAAAACAGTAGGTGTTCTCATGGCTTTCAGCAATATTTTTTCTAAAACTAGATTAGATGCTGAGCAGATCTGCGATATCGCGACTCAAGTTTTAAGCCAGAAGGCACTTTGTCAGCAAGACCCAGATCAAGATGAGAACGAGGAGGCCCCGGAAGACCAGGCCGAATATGACTCCGTTCTTATCTCTTCTGCAGGAGATCTCGTTGCGGCAATGGCTAATGCTCTTGGGGGTGACTTTGCTCCGGCCTTTGCAACGTTCTTCCCCTTAATTGGGAAATATTACGTAAGTGTGTACTCCTCAGTTGGGCCGATATCCTGATCTTTGGAATGCAGAAAGAAAACCGGTCTCTGAGCGACAAATCTTCTGCCATTGGGTGCCTCGCAGAAATCATATCTGGGATGAAGAGTGCTGTAACTCCACACACCGAGCCCTTGTTTGAGCTCTTTTATAGAGCTCTTGGGGATAACGAGGCAGAGGTTAAGAGCAACGCGTGTTTCGCTATCGGCCTCTTGGTGGAACACTCCACACTTGACCTCTCTCCACAATATCCTATTATTCTTGCTGCCATTCGACCGATACTTGATATTCCACCCGGCGCCCCTCGTCCTCAACTAAATGCCAGCGACAATGCGGTAGGCGCTGTTGCGCGTCTTATCTACCGCAACTACAAGGTTCTGCCTCTCGATCAAGTTCTCCCGGTATTTGTGGGGGCACTCCCTTTGAAGGAAGACTATATCGAAAACCGTTCTGTTTTTCGTGCCCTCTTCCATCTCTTCCGGAACACGCCTCAAACGCTTGGCCCTTATCTGGATGCCTTACTTCCTGTTTTCGCTTATGTTCTTGACCCAGGTACTGGGCAAGACCAGCTTGGTGAAGAAGGACGGGCCGAGTTGATTGAGCTTGTCAGGTTCCTCAATACGCAAGAGCCAGCAAAGGTACATGCAACGGGTTTGACAGTTTATCTCTAGGGAACATAGATATTTCCTTCTTCCTATTAACGTTTTATGTAATTTGAATGGCGTACCTCTAGGAGCCATCTAGATTACGTTTGGTGTCGTATTGGTGTTCTCCAAGACTTGCTGGCTTTCGTTCGTCTAAGTCTTACAGTAAATTCGCGTTTTTTTTACGGGGACTTGTCTATACATACGTGCCACGTGACTGTTTACTACGACGCGCTCCGGTCGGTTGAACCAAAGTCAAATCCAAATCTTTTCTCATTTCCACACTTTCGTTGAGCATCGCCAGCCTCCAAAATATTATTTTCAAGTCGAGCTCGCTGGCCGACTCGTTCTCCAACGTGCGTCGTCGTCGCCCCCTACGGCTCCCATCACTATGCTCGCCATTCTTTTTACCATCCTCGCTGCCGTCGCTCTGGTGTCGGCCAATGTGTCTTTGGACAACCCCTTAGACGGTCAATTTCCATTAGTTGCACGTACTGGTGAAAATTACACATGGACGATGAGCTCAGAGACGTTCTCTACCGACGTAGACATATCGCTCACTTACTCTGCGACTGGACTTCCAGCTTGGCTCAGCTTCAACAACTACTCGATGACGTTTGAAGGGACTCCCTCTACGACAGACGAAGGCCGACCCCAAATCACAGTAATTGCGACGGACACGGAATCGACCGCCTCGTCGAACTTTATCCTCTGTGTGACGCCTTTTCCCGCGCCGACTATTCAGAAAACGATCACGCAGCAATTTTACGCTGGAAATTCGGCTCTGTCCTCTGTCTTTTTTCTTGCTCCTGGATCGGCTCTCGCCACCAACCAACCGATACTGAGGGTACCCGAGAGATGGTCGTTTAGCATCGGGCTCGACGGGGACACGTGTGTCGCAGAAAACGACTTGTTCTATGGCGCGCTGCAGTCGGACGGAACCCCGTTGCCTTCTTGGATCACATTCGACCCTGCGACGGTGACGTTCGATGGTGTTGCGCCCGGCAAGGATACTGTCCAGACGCCCTACTGGCTCGAGATCGTCGTCTTTTGCGCCGATCAGAAGGGTTATTCGGCCGCGTCGCTTGCCTTTGACCTCGTCGTCGCGTCGCACGAGTTATCTGCGAATTTGCCCTTGCCGACGATCAACGTTACCGCGGGTACGCCGTTCAACATCACGATGTCTTCGCCGGCGGATTTCACAGGCGTCCTGGTTGATGAACAAGACATACAACCCGTCAATGTGTCGATGCTCTCGATCGACGTGTCTTCATGCAAGAATTGGCTCAAGTATGATCCGGGAAGCAGGATGCTGTTTGGTACGCCTCCGAACAACTTTACGACCGCGGATGGTAGGCCGAATTTGCCGGTCACGCTGGTGTCCGACTTCAACCAGACGTTGTACACAAGCGTCTCTATAGATGTGGTCCCGTCCTACTTTTCGGAATCGAACTTGGGCACGGTTCAAGTGGATCCGGGGGAAGCGGTACAGTTCGATCTCGCCAAGTATTTCGCCAATGCGTCGGACCAGGCGCAGCACAGTGATGCCAATTTGACGGCCTCGTTCAATCCGCAGAGTGCGACCGCGTTTCTGAGATTTAACCCGGCCACGGCACAGCTCACGGGCCAGGTTCCCACGACTTCCGATACGGCCAACATTTATGTCACGTTTATCGCGTCTTCGCGCATCACGCACTCGACGTCCCATGCGACGCTCGCTCTGGAATCGCCCGCGCTGGAGAAGATCAAGACGAACGGGGCTTCGGGGGTATCGTCGAAATCCCGGGTGACGTTGATTGTTTCGCTCGTGTTTGGGATCATTGGTGGCATCGTGTTTCTCGGATTCGCAGCGGCATTGTTCAGTCGGTGTGTGCGAGTCAAAGACTCTGCGGTTCTTGGTGAAGAAGGCATGCAAGCAATGTCCAACGAAGAAAAGCGATGGTACGGTGTCGGCACAGAGGTACGCAATTCGAGCTACGACCGCGGATATGGATGGAGCAACGTTGCGGATACGAGCGCGACGTCGGAGAAGGGAAGTCTCGAGACGCAGGTCAAAGAAGGGTCATCCGAGCCGGGGTACTATCCGCAGACGAATTCGTATGACCATCTGGGGCTTGGTTTGCGACGGGTGACCCCACACGCGCCGACAACGCCGTCGACGGTACAAGCGTCGTGTGCCGAGGGTGTTATGAAGAAAGCCGAGTTTCTTGGCAGGATCAAGAATACGGCGCGGAACGTGAGCGATCGGTACAAGCGTCGAAGTCCGCCTGCACGGCCTAATATCAGCCATCCAATGCCGTTGATCCGGCGGGACGATGCGACGGGGATGCCGGTCCAGGGACAGTATGTGGAGATTGTAAAGTCGTCGCCGCAGGCGGAGAGTGGATCGTCGAGCCGTGACGAGCATCAAACAGAGAGACCGGCAAGTACTGTGGCTAGCTTTACGACGTCACCGTCGAATTCGACGGGCGAGCGATCGATTCCGAGGCGAAGGGCGGATTTTGCGCCACCGAATTCACCACGAGGTCCGCGGGCACCTGTTCCGGCCGCTGTGAGGGAGACTTTGCAACAAAGGTGAGCCGTGCTCGAGTATTGTCGGTGTCTCTGACTTTGGATAGTTTGGCGAGGGAAAGTTTGCAAAGCACGAGCGGTCTTTCGGCCGATTCGCACCCCGAGTCGTTGCGGCCTGGTGAGGAGCGACCTCGTCTGAAACAGTTTACCCATGCTGCACGCGTTCCGCCTCCGCGATCGGCCTCGAGCAACGTTACAGTGCCCGAAGTGCCGTCGGGCACGAAGCGGATTGCGAGTCAGACAGCGCAGGTGTACAAGGATAACCAAGAAGGGCGACATACGAGCATCGACGAACTGCGCATCGGCATGCATTACGTCCGCACGCTCGGGGAAGGCTCGTCCAATGCGCGCTCGGTGTCTGACAAGTCGTTTTCGTCGCTCGAGTCATCCCAGGCTGGCCACGGTGCGACCAAGCCGCAAGGTAGTGCGCGATTCCTGGTGCGGGCGGGGGAAAGATTCAAGTTTCGGGTGCCGATGCAGCATTCAAGTAATCAGTATCGAAAGCTAGAGGCGAGGTTGGTGTCGGGCCGTGCGTTGCCGTCGTTTATGCAGGTGGAGCTGAAGGGATTTGGAGGCAAGAGTGACGAAAAGAAGGCGATCGAGTTTCATGGTGTGCCGTCGGAGGAGGATATCGGTGAGTTGCACGTGGGGGTGTTTAACGTCGAGGGTGGTGAGTGTCTGGTGCGCGTAGTGGTCGAGGTGGTGACGAGAGGGAAAAAGACGCCGCCGATGGCTAGCTGAGCGGGTCTCGCCGCTGTGGTGGTTTTTCAGGATCTGACCATGGACTTTTTAGAAGATGTATTTCAGTGTTTCCGTGCATTCGCATTTGTACATATAGAGCAATCGTGTAGCACTAATGATCACCCGCTCATTGCGGACGCTTGGCGTCAACGTATATGGCAAAGAAATCAATGGTACGCAAAGACGAAGGGGTAGTGATTACATGCTAGGGATGGCAAGCGGTGGGGAGATGGTGATTTAGTACAATAACGTGCACGGCGACGTGTCTGTTCTGGTGATCGGTTCATCATTTGGGGCGGCGGCAGGAACACTCACGATAATCTAAAACAAGAGGGAGATGAAGTTTGGTTCATGACTTCCAGATAAGGATGGCCAAGGGGCCGATGTAGAAATAAATAAAGTGCTTGGTTTCTGCAGGAGGAGACATCAGTCGGGGAGTTTGCGATCGCCTTAGATGGTAGCTCACCGTGGGTGACGTAGCTCCCAAAGTTCTTACCAACGACGACGTGCCAGGTGGGGCCGTGTCGCTTGTCAAACTCCTTCTTGATCTGAGCGGCAATGTCCTTCTCGATGGTATATTTTTCGAGTGCGGCGGATGCGACGTCGATGCTCTCCTGCTGCATCTCGTCTGCCATGTCGACGTTTTTGATGATGGCTTTTGGGCCGCCTGGGCCGCCGTTCTCCCTCGGGGCAGAGCCGGTATCGGTGGAGGTGGTCGCGGGGGCAGCGTCAGTCATGATTGTGGAAGTAGAGGAGGGTGATGAGGGGGATCTTTGGATTTATCTAGGGTTTATATACGTGTTCGCCTTGTGTTTTGTGCGAGGGAGGTGGGAAGGTGGTCGCTCTTGGACAAGGTGTGTTTCACGTGGTGTTCGCTTCTCATTTTTAAACAAGTTTCATTGCAAAATACTGACTCGAGGCTGATCAAGTCGTAACCCTATTCCCACTCGAGATCTCATTGGCCGCTCCGTGCGGGCATGCATGGGACGCGAGCGTTCGCCGTGTTTGCCATCACCGCATGTCGCCTCCGTGAGCGCGTGCGGGCCTCGTGCATTTTTGCGACCGCGGACGGTATTCACGGCCACATGATCAAGAGCGTCCCTACTTCAGATACACGTGGAGTTGAGGTCATTCGCCGTTCTGTCTCTTAAACACGTCTTCACAAACCTGTGATCTTAGGTTTGCATGGCGTCCGATATTGTAGAAGTAAAGGGAAATCCTCGGTCGGCAAACTCGTGTGCTGCAGACGTGTTTCACGGCGCACGTATTCTGTTCGGTCGTCCATGTGGAGTGGCTGTGACGAGTCGCTTGAATTCAATTCAATCTGAGTCGGTCGTATGGTCGACCGTCGGAGGAACTCTCGATCTATCCTGGGCCGATAATAATGCTCACGTGACGATGATAACATGTTCGATCGCGTATGTTCAAGTCGTTCGTATCTTTCCGCCATCATGGACTTGATGCGTTCAGCATCCGGTGCGAAAGAAAACATACCTGTTCGACAGTCGATGGACAAGGCCGATTGCGAAAGAGGCGACTCCAAGACGCAGCCGAATATAGCATATTACCCATATCTGACGCTTGCAAGCATATTGGGTCTTGCGTTCCTCTTGCAATATTACTGTCATCCACTGATTGCCGGCATACTTCGTTATGGCGAGGGAGAGAGCACTTCTCTCGACGCCATCTGCCCTCAAGTCGAGGCATCGGCTCCTCCGATATATGAAGGCTTGTTGGAGAGCCTCGACCAAGAGTTCGGCTCAAACGAGTTCAAGCTCAAGGCGTACGAGTTGTTGGGTGGCGCAGTCCGTATTCCGTGAGCGCGTCTCTTCTTTTTCTTCTTTTCGTGCTGCTGACATGAGATAGTACTGTGTCTTTCGACGACCTCGGCCTTCCGTCAGAAGATCCTCGCTGGGAAGTTCATACAAAGTTCCGTCAGTATCTCGAGGCTCGTTTCCCAAAGGCGCAAGTATACATATTACGAAATCGACTTGGTACAGAACTAATTCTCTTTCAGTCATGCGATCCTCAAACGGACTCAATTGAACACCCATGCCTTGATATACGAATGGAAGGGAACGGAAAGCACCAAGCCTCTGCTGCTTACTGCTCATATGGACGTCGTTCCGATCAATCCCGCCACATATGATGATTGGGTTTACCCTCCGTTTTCTGGTCATTATGACGGGACATGGATTTGGGGCAGGGGAAGCGCTGACGATAAACCTGGTGTCATCGGAAGTCTGTGAGTTCGATTATGAGGCTCATTGTAGGACGATTTGGTGACGACTTATAAGGAATGCTGTCGAAACGCTCCTAGAGCGTGGATTCGTGCTGTCGCGTACAGTCATTCTTGCATTTGGTATCGATGAGGAACATGGAGGCTATCTGGTACAATGTGTTTCTTTCTAGTGCTTTATTATGCTTGATACTTATAGGGCGCGGATGCTATTGGGAAACATCTTCTTAATTCCTACGGTTCTGATTCGATAGCCATGCTTGTCGACGAAGGAGGTATGTTTCAAATTTATCTCAACGAGAGCTTACGGCGATACTTCATTCAATAGGAGGGTGGGCGGACGTGAACGGAAAAGTATTCTCCACGCCAGCTATTGTCGAGAAAGGATACATAGATATTCGCATGGACGTGCTGACTCCCGGTGGGCACTCCAGCAGGCCTCCAAAGCATACTGTGAGAAACGACGTGTCTCCTTTTGCGTTCTATTGATAGAAGTGTTATCCTAGGGAATTGGTATATTGGCTAATCTCATCACAGAACTAGAGGCTCATCCGCATAAACCCGAGTTAATTCGAGGGAGGTCATATTACCAAGGTTTGGAATGCCGTGCAAAATATGATGCAGGCTTCCCTACGTCATTGAAAAAACTTTTGTTGCAATCACAAACCAGCAATAGGAAGCTGCAAGAACTCAGCGATCGACTCATCGAGGCATTTGGTGCGCTTTAGCTCACATCTCTTGCCCTTTCCTCCTGATTCTTGAGACAGATCTCGTTGGTGGAGGTGTCAAAGTGAACGCCCTACCCGAGGCTGTGTGGACTGTCGCAAACTATCGCGTTGTCGATCATAGCTCACTCGGTAAACTGAGGGATTATTTGATCGATGTCACGCGTCCTGTTGCGGCGAAGCATAACATGACTCTTGATGCGTTTGGAAAGGTAGTTGGGTCGCAGGGTCCTTGCTGGGGAACAATACGCCTGTCCGACACCTTTAACACGCTCGAACCAGCCCCTGTAACGCCTACGCGAGGAAGCGGGCCTTACGAGCTTTTATCAGGCACGATCCGATCAACATTCCAGACCCATCTCCGCACTGATGGGATTCCGACATCCGCCGTTGTTCAACCTGGGACTTTCACTGGTGGGTTTTATGTACTTGTGCTCATGCATGATCATGCTGACGTCGTGTTGCAGGTAATACAGGTAAGCGGGAGACGTCGTAACGGAGATGAAGATGCTGAGGCGTGCCGCGTGCCATGATCTAGACACGAGACATTATTGGAATCTCACGAAACACATCTTCCGATATGGTCATCGGGGAGCTGGCGACGTGTATAATGACATTCACACGATCAACGAAGGTCAGATCCCTGGGATTTGTGTTCAACGGGCTAGATTACTCATTTGCACGGGACACAGCTATTCGAGCAGAGGGTTTCTTGGAACAGATTCGATTTTTCACTAGGCTGATACTCAATGCAGACCAAAGTGACTTGCTGGATTGATGACATGACGACTCGGATGTCCGTTTTAATCAGTTAGGTCTCGGTGGTACTCTACGTACATGATTTGATCGCCTCCTTGAGAGACCTAGTGGCGGCTTTATTCAGTGTCAGTTATGATTACTGTTAACAAACACGATACCGAACAAGCTCTAAGTTAGGAAATTTTGCCTTCAGCCAATAACGTCGACAGTCATGCAACCCCATCATAGCATCTCGGTACCGGGTAGCCTTCCGAGACATGATTGGATCGCAATGTGCCGAACAGTGAGGCTCGATGTGCCTCCCAAGCAGCATGTGTACTGCTTCTCTTCATTCAGATAATCAGCATATGTCTCATCGATCGTCGATGTGTACTTATATCTGCAGAAAAAGGACTTGAAGTCGGTGTGCGGTCGCCGGTATGTGACGGTCATCCTGCTTTCGACCCGAGTAATATAAAAAAAGACCAACATCTGTTTTACGTAACCCCACAGACTAATTTTGGGGTACGGGAGTCTTATAGAAACATTCCCCATCATATATTCCAGTCTGTCGCTCTTCCCCTCCTACCTTCATCATCCCCCCGCCGTTTCTGGAGTTGCCGCATCGAGTCCTGTATAGACCCGACGACTTCTACCTCACTCGCGAATCATGTCAGCCTATGATCGTTCTCGCGTCGCACATTTTATTGGTATGTATGGGCACAGGGGACGCGTCATGTGTCTAATAGGCTTGTGTTAGGCGGCAATTCGTTAGACAAGGCACCAGCTGGTCGCGTCAAGGATTTCGTTCAAGCCAATGGAGGTCATACAGTCATCACCAAGGTAAGCATCGCGCATCCGCCCACCCCTTCATCGATCAGAGAACGATTCTATCTTTTCTCTGCGCTCTGCACCGAGAACTAATCGTTCCCGTGTCCTTTCACAGGTCCTTATTGCAAACAATGGTATCGTCTCTCCCATCGTCTATTGTGGTGCGCATATACTCAAGTGTCTTCAAAGGTATCGCCGCCGTCAAAGAAATCCGCTCCATTCGGCAATGGAGCTATGAGACTTTTGGAACAGAGAGGGCAATCGAGTTCACGGTCATGGCCACGCCCGAGGATCTGAAAGTCAATGCCGAGTATATCCGCATGGCAGATCAATACATCGAGGTTCCAGGAGGCACAAATAATAATAACTATGCCAATGTGGATCTTATCGTCGATGTGGCCGAACGTGCAGGAGTACATGCCGTCTGGGCAGGATGGGGTCATGCTTCTGAAAACCCGAGACTGCCCGAGAGCCTCACTGCCTGCAAGAACCGGATCGTGTTCATTGGTCCCCCTGGAAGTGCTATGAGAAGCTTGGGCGACAAGATCTCTAGTACTATCGTCGCACAGAGCGCCGAAGTACCCACTATGGCATGGTCGGGCTCGGGAATATCTGATACAGTGCTATCGGAACAAGGCTTCGTCACGGTTGCTGATGACGTATATCGGACAGCGTGCGTGACCAACGTTGAAGAGGGATTGGCCAAGGCAGAACAGGTTGGCTGGCCGATCATGATCAAGGCTAGTGAGGGTGGTGGTGGAAAGGGTATTCGGAAGGTTGAACATCCCGACGCGTTTAAAAATGCATATCAGGCGGTCGCTGGAGAGATTCCAGGTAGGGTCGCATGTTGGATTTGACCTGCATATACTCATTCCATTACAGGATCACCCATTTTTATCATGAAGCTCGCCGGCCAGGCGCGTCACTTGGAGGTTCAGCTTCTCGCTGATCAGTATGGGAATGCGATATCTTTGTTCGGGCGTGACTGTTCCGTTCAGCGTCGTCATCAAAAGATCATCGAAGAAGCTCCGGTAACTATTGCTAAGCAAGATACCTTTGAGCAAATGGAGCGTGCTGCTGTTCGTCTCGCCAAACTTGTAGGGTATGTTAGTGCCGGTACCGTTGAATGTATGCTTGTCTCTGTTGTATATGAGAGATCTCGCTGACCAGATCTACAAGATCTCTACAGTCATTCAGAGGACGTGTTCTACTTCCTCGAGCTTAATCCCCGTCTCCAAGTCGAGCATCCAACCACGGAAATGGTCACGGGTGTCAACCTCCCTGCTGCACAGTTGCAGATCGCCATGGGTCTCCCTTTGCATCGCATTCGGCACATTCGCACGTTGTACGGTGTTGCCCCTAATGCCGCATCGGAAATTGACTTCGACATGGTGAAGCCTGACTCTAACGCGCTTCAGCGTAAACCCCGTCCCAAGGGCCACGTTGTCGCGGTCCGTATCACTGCCGAGAATCCAGACGCCGGCTTCAAACCATCTTCTGGCTCGCTACAGGAGCTTAATTTCCGCTCCAGTACCAACGTTTGGGGCTACTTTTCCGTCAGTACTGCAGGTGGTCTTCACGAATTCGCCGATTCTCAGTTTGGTCACATCTTCGCATATGGTGAAGACCGAAATGAGAGTAGGAAGAACATGATCGTCGCGCTGAAGGAGCTGAGCATCCGTGGTGATTTCAGGACGACGGTCGAATATCTTATCAAACTCCTCGAGCTGGAAGCCTTCGTCGACAATACTTTCACTACAGGCTGGCTGGACTCCCTGATCAGCAACAAGCTAACCGCAGAGCGCCCAGATGCTACTCTCGCCGTTGTCTGCGGTGCTGTCACCAAAGCTCACCGTGCGTCAGAGGCATGTCTTGCCGAATACAAGCGGATTTTGGATAAGGGCCAGGTCCCCGCTCGTGATCTATTGAAGACCGTATTCAGCGTCGACTTCATTTATGAGAACGTCAAGTACAATTTCACGTGTACTCGGTCCTCTAGGCATACGTGGACGCTCTTCCTGAATGGTGGACGAACAATGGTTGGGGCTCGGCCTCTTGCTGACGGTGGTCTCCTCATTCTTCTCGATGGTCGCAGTCACTCGGTTTACTGGCGGGAAGAGGTCGGAGCTCTGCGACTTATGGTTGACTCCAAGACGTGTTTGATTGAACAAGAAAATGATCCAACGCAACTGAGAAGTCCAAGTCCTGGGAAGCTAATCCGATTCCTGGTCGATAGCGGCGATCACATCAAGGCTGGTGAGCAATATGCGGAGATCGAGGTGAGCTCGATTTTTTGAAGTCAATGCCATCGTTATTTACTCTTCCTAGGTCATGAAGATGTACATGCCACTCGTTGCTGCGGAAGACGGTATTGTCCAATTTGTCAAGCAACCCGGTGTCAGTCTTGAGCCAGGCGACATCCTTGGTATTTTGACACTTGACGATCCCAGTCGAGTCAAGCACGCCAAGCCGTTTGACGGCCTCCTCCCATCTACGGGTCCCCCTGGTGTCGTCGGGAACCGGCCATACCAACGATTTGTGCGCTGCATAGGGACGCTCAATGATATCCTCGAGGGTTACGACAACCAAGCCATCATGGCCTCGACTTTCAAGGAGCTTATCGAAGTTCTTCATGACCCTGAACTACCCTACTCGGAAGTCAGCTCCATCTTATCCGCTCTGTCTGGTCGTATGCCATCGAAGCTCGAAGAAGGTATTCGCGCTGCTATCGACAGTGCCAAGTCCAGAGGGGACGCACAAGAGTTCCCGGCCGTTCGTATCAAGAAAGTACTTGAGCACTACGTTCAAGATTCCATCCTTCCGCAGGATCGTGCTATGTTCCGGACACAGCTTTCCCCGCTATTCGACGTCCTCGAGAAATTCATGGGTGGTCTAAAGGGTTATGAAGTGCACACCGTCGCCACTCTTCTTTCCGCTTATGAGTCGACGGAGAAACTGTTTGGAGGGAGCATCGAGGCTCGAGTTTTGAGCTTGAGAGAGCAGAACAAAGACGACCTCGACAAAGTAGTGGCTCTCGTACTGAGCCACACGAAAGCACAAAGCAAGTCGAGACTTATGCTCTCGATACTGGACTACATCAAATCAAGCGGTCTTCCCCTA
Organism: Austroboletus niveus; assembly: GCA_038090255.1. Taxonomy (NCBI): domain Eukaryota; kingdom Fungi; phylum Basidiomycota; class Agaricomycetes; order Boletales; family Boletaceae; genus Austroboletus; species Austroboletus niveus. The sequence continues at coordinate 40,150 of JBBPMJ010000151.1, forward strand.
TCTGGCGCAGAGAATCGGCTTCACCAGGTTCTCAGCGACCTTGCAGGACTCGACTCAAAGTTTGCTTGCCTTCCCGCTCCTGCTTGTACACGACTAACAAGTATTTCAGGTCGTCAATCCCTGTCTCTCTTAAAGCTCGCGAAGTGCTTATTCTTGGGCAGATGCCCTCTTACGAAGAGCGCCTGGTTCAGATGGAGGCCATTCTGAAAGCATCAGTTACTTCTAGCGTATATGGTGAACAGGGCAGCACGAACAGGTGCGAGATTTTTTTTTGCGTTAGTGTTCTGCATTTTGAAATGTTGTATAGAACCCCTTCAGCCGAGATTTTGCGCGAGCTTAGCGACTCGCGCTACACTGTGTACGATGTTCTTCCAGCTTTCTTCTCGCACGCAGACCCTGTCGTGACTCTCGGTCAGTCATTTATCCTTGTCGTCCATCTCCTGGACCTAACCTTTGCACGTAGCTGCATTTGAGGTCTATGTCCGTCGCGCTTACCGCGCGTACTCGCTTTTGTCGATTGATTACGAGGAAGGCGATGGCCCTGACGATGGCGAGCTTCCAAGTGCCCTAACATGGCGCTTCAATCTCGGACGTTCTCATTCACCACCCGCTACTCCCAGCGTCACTGCACCGTGAGTACACGTTGACACCTTGGTCAAGACACATCTGATCCCAGCCAAAGTGACCCAAGACGTCAAGGATCCGTCAGCGACCTGAGCTATCTGATCTCCCGTAATCAGTCACAGCCCATTCGTACCGGGGTGATTGCCTCATTCTCTGACTTGTCTGCCCTCCAGAAGGGATTGGAGAAAGTCGCTTCTCTTCTCCCCGTGTTCGATCCCGAGGAGTTCCGCCAACGTTATGCGAGCGTGGAACCGCAGAATGTCATGAACCTCGCTCTTCGTATCTTCGACAAGGAGAATGACATATCTGAGGAGGCATGGGCAGGAAGGGTCCTCAAATTCGTCAACGAACACAACACAACTCTCGTGAAGCGTGGCGTTCGGCGGGTAACAATCCTCATATACAAGCGTGGTCAATATCCGATGTACTTCACTTTGAGGGGTGCTGAGGGTACATGGGCCGAAGAACAGGCTATCCGTAACATCGAACCTGCGCTAGCATTCCAGCTGGAGCTCAGTCGTCTCTCCAACTACAAGCTCACGCCAGTCTTTGTGGAAACCAAACAGATCCACATATACCATGCCATTGCCAGAGAGAATCAACTCGACAACCGATTCTTTATTCGTGCCTTGGTTCGTCCTGGACGTTTACGTGGTTCCGTGAGCATGAAGGAGTACCTCATCTCGGAGACGGATCGACTTGTTACCAGTGTCTTGGATGCGCTAGAAGTCGTCAGCGCACAGTACCGCAATGCCGACGTCAACCATATCTTCATGAACTTCGTCTACAATCTCCATGTTTCCTACGAAGACGTACTAGAGGCTATTTCGGGATTCATTGAGCGTCACGGCAAGCGACTTTGGCGTTTGCACGTCACGGGCTCGGAGATTCGTATCGCTCTCGAGGACCAAGAAGGCAATGTTACGCCTATCAGATGTATCATCGAGAACGTGTCCGGATTCGTCGTCAACTTCCATGGATACCAAGAGATCACGACAGACAAGGGTACGACGATCCTGAAGTCCATTGGCGAGAAGGGGCCCCTCCACCTCCAGCCCGTCAACCAACCCTACCCAACCAAAGAGTCCTTACAGCCTAAGCGTTACCAAGCACATCTTATCGGTACCACCTACGTCTATGACTTCCCCGAGTTATTCTCGAAAGCTCTCCACAGCACCTGGATAAAGGCTCGAAACTTTGATCCATCACTTACGTTACCGAAGAAGCTGCTCGAATCAAAGGAGCTCGTGCTAGACGAGCATGATCGCCTTGCAGAAGTGGATCGTGCTCCAGGCAACAATATATTCGGAATGGTTGCTTGGGTTTTCACCCTCAGAACACCTGAATATCCTGATGGACGCAAGGTGGTTGTCGTCGCAAATGATATCACCTACAAGATCGGCTCCTTTGGTCCCATTGAGGATCAGTTCTTCTACCTTGTCACGAAGTATGCACGTGCGCACGGTCTTCCCCGCATTTACCTCTCCGCCAACTCGGGTGCTCGTATCGGCCTAGCGGAAGAGGTCATCAACCTCTTCTCATGCGCCTGGAACGACGACAATCACCCGGAGAAGGGCTTCGACTATCTCTACTTGACTCGGGAGAACTACCTCAAAGTGCAAGAAAAGGCTGCCGCCGCTATCCGTACAACGGAGGTCGAAGTGAAGGGGCAATTGCGCTATAAGATCACGGACATCATCGGACTTCAAGATGGCCTGGGTGTCGAGTCGTTGAAGGGATCTGGTCTTATTGCTGGCGAGACTTCGCGTGCCTACGACGATATTTTCACCATCACCTTGGTAACTGCTCGTTCTGTCGGTATTGGCGCATACCTTGTCCGTTTGGGCGAACGTGCCGTCCAAGTTGAGGGACAACCCATCATCCTGACTGGAGCACCTGCCCTCAATAAGGTACTTGGTCGCGAAGTTTACACTTCTAACCTGCAACTTGGAGGAACCCAAATCATGTACAAGAATGGCGTCTCACACCTGACCGCAGCCAGCGACTTGGAGGGAGTTATCCACATCCTGCAGTGGCTATCGTATGTTCCCGAAGTCAAAGGGGACTCACTTCCCATCCGCGAAACGTCAGATCCTTGGGACCGCGAGATCGCGTATGTGCCACCCAAGACTCCTTATGATCCGCGCTGGTTCATCGAGGGTAAAGTTGATGAACAGACGTCACGGTGGTTGCCAGGTTTCTTCGACAAGGGTTCCTTCCAAGAAACGCTGTCTGGATGGGCGCAGACCGTCGTCGTTGGTCGTGCGCGATTGGGTGGTATTCCTATTGGTGTCATCGCTGTCGAGACGCGTACAATTGAGCGCATTATTCCGGCTGACCCTGCTAATCCTGCGTCATTCGAGCAGAAGGTCATGGAGGCTGGACAAGTTTGGTATCCGAACTCGGCTTACAAGACAGCGCAGGCCATCTTTGACTTTGACCGTGAAGGTCTCCCTCTCATCATCTTCGCTAATTGGCGTGGTTTCTCGGGTGGTCAGCAGGACATGTACGATGAAGTTTTGAAACAGGGCTCGAAGATCGTCGATGGCTTGTCCAGCTATAAACAACCCGTCTTCGTCTACATTGTGCCGAACGGCGAACTTCGTGGTGGTGCTTGGGTCGTTCTCGATCCTTCGATCAATACGTCCAAGATGGAGATGTACGCCGACGTTGATGCACGCGCCGGTGTGTTGGAGCCCGAGGGTATCGTTGAAATCAAGATGCGCCGAAATAAGATCCTTTCGCTCATGGAACGCCTCGACGCTACGTATGCTTCTCTGAAGGCTGCTAGTAAAGATACCAGTAAATCCGACGAGGAGAGGGCTGCAGCCGCGAATGAGTTAGCCGATAGAGAGACTCTCTTGCAGCCTACGTACAAGCAGATTGCATTGCTGTATGCTGATCTTCACGAGTAAGTGGTTGCTACCTTCATTTGCAGTGCTCATGCTCATGTGGGTTCTCAGTCGAACCGGTCGTATGGAAGCCAAGGGCTGTGCCAAGCCAGCTGTATGGAAGGAGGCTCGCCGCTTCTTCTATTGGGCACTCAGAGCGCGCCTTGCCCGCACGGAAGCGCTCGCACAATTGGCTGAATGTAATCCGGATGCAACATCCGAGCTTCTGCAAAAACTGCTGGACTCCCTTGTCTCCAATGTCAACCGCTCCGACAACTGTGCTCTCGCGGTTGCATTGGAGGGGCTGGACTTGACGTCTACGTTGGTCAGGATGAGGACGGACCATCTTTTGCAACGTTTCCTGGAGGTTTCTCAGCAAGACCGGAAGGCATCCATCGATGGCCTCATTCGATTAGTAGATTCGTTGACGTACGACGAAAGACAGGCGTTTCAATCTGCGCTGCAAAATACGCGTTCCCCTGGTTTGTCGGGTCTTTTTAGTATTTTTTATTGTAATGCTCAGTAAACGACAGGACCCCCCTCATATTCCAATTGAACTTGTCATTATATCCTCATTCCAGACATGAAGACTTCGGATTCCCCTGTTTGTCACATCTCGCACTCATTACCCTCCACGCTTGCAAGAATAGCATTACCTCTGTAAAGATACCACACACACAGTTGTATGGATCAAAAATACCATGCCATTTTAGATGCGGTCTGACAAATTTGTAAAACACGTCCGTTAGGCGAAAGTTTCAAGGATGGTTGCAGTTCGCGATCCAAATGCTGATTCGCTGTACGACTTGGACGTGCATCGTTTGGCATTAACCTTTGCGCGTTTGGCTCAGCTTTTCTGACGAGAGAGGAACTCGGGGTACATACTAATGATCACAACGCATGTCCGGTCGAACACGTCTGGTTCAGGACTTAGGTGCACTGATCACCCATGTATATTGGACCCAATGGAGCTATTATAAATAACAGCACATCTCGATATCGCCGGCCCTATCCATAGATCCCCTACCCCATGTCTGAGCTCGAAGCACCGACTAACGTAAAGAATTTTATATCCAGTCTCATTTCAGCCAACGAAAGGTGGGCGCAAAGGGTGAACCAGACGTTTCCTCAGTACTTTCCCGATCCTCTGGATAAGCAGGCACCCAAGGTAAGCTTCGCCCGATCAGATTGTCATGCACCATCGATGTACGCGCACGACAGATCCTTTGGATCGGATGTTCGGATTCCAGAGTTCAAGAGTCGGACGCGACGACGGCGCTCCCGGGTACCGTCTTCACGCACAGGAACATTGCAAAGTAATGTATTCCGATCAGCATTTGAATCAGTGTCAAGTCTTTTTCTGACTTTGCTGAACAGTCAGTTTCACCTCAACGACGACAGCGCGTTATCGGTATTCGCGTACGCTGTCAAGGCACTTGGTGTCCGACATGGTACGTATCGGCTTGGAGAACGAGGACGTTACTTTTTCTAATCTTTACCTGGATTGGGTCATTCTTTCAGTCGCCGTCGTCGGCCATGAGCACTGCGGTGGTGCGATCACGGCGATGAAAGAAGCCCTTCGCCCCCCTCCCCAAGACCAGATTGAACGGCACCACGCACTCTGTGACTCGCTGCACCACCACCCACATACGTCGCACCATCGGCGTCCACATGACAAGCACTCCAAAGACCCCAACGACGCCATCACGCGCTGGCTGACGCCGCTCGTACACCGCGTCAAGAAGCTGGACCTCCCGCCCGATGAGCAGGAGGCGCTGCGGGTCGTGATCGAGGAGAACGTGAAGATGCAGGTCGAGAACGTGGGCGAGCTGGATGAGTGGGTGTGGGAGAACGCTTGTGGGCGGGTGTGGGTGCATGGTTGGGTGTATGATTTTTCGACGGGATTCATTCGGGATTTAGATGTTACCAAGGAGCTTGGAAGCAAGGAGGCGTAGATCAATGAGAGTTACGAGTGCGCTTCGGAATATGCAGGAGGAGGGTAGCCTGATCTAACTACAGGTGAGATTGCAAACTGCTGCCACCTGCTTCGAGACAGTATTACCTTGCTTGACAAGGTTTCTTTTTGGACAAGTGATATTATTATGTAGCAACCGACAAGCTAATCTCGGCCCCAGCTCCATGCCGGAGTTTGAAATATTGCCAAAAGTGAAAACAATAGCTGGACTCCAGCAAAGGATCTGGTGCATTTCACATAGAAGGTATAGAATAATAGAACTCAGTGGGTGTAGACAACACACTGTAGCATTGTACAGAAAAAATTGAAAATTGGCCAAGCTGTTAATATTAAAGCACCAATTATGTATGTACTGTTACAAGTAAGTGCAACTCTGATGGTTCCAAAGGTTCTGGAACCTCAGAGTCTTTGGAACACTTGGCAACTCCCCAACTAGAATGGAGACCTGAAGATGGAGTTCCCCCAGAATGCTACTGGATGCTATTCCCTGAAGATTATGCTTCATATGGCTATATGGAGATACCTACTCTCGATTCCCCTTGCTCTTCATTGCTTCCTCTTTTGTAACTAAGAACATGTGTCCCCACAGTCACTTTTGTCATGGACCTCCACTCCTCCTGCCATCCTTCTTTTGATGGCAGTGTTATTCCATTTCCCTCCATTGATCCATGAGGCTGTTATAGTGTACCATGTGCTCTATTCTGTTACAAGTCTGGTGGACTTATACAAGTACCTCCCCAAGGCCCTGCTATGGACAATGTTTCCCTCTGATTATACCCTAGATGATGCCATAATCATTCTGATTATCTCCGATAAGGATTTTCCTTGGTAGACTTCTCTATCTTCATTACAGACCCTTTTCCCTGATCTCACTCTTCTGAGATCTTGTTCTCCGATCTCCTCCTTGTGTCACATGGGCCATGTACTTTGTCTTACCACTGTTTCATTCTCTCTTCCCCTTTAGTTTACAGAGTTCCACTCTCTTCCTATTGGCTACCTGGGAATGTATAATTACTTGCTAGTTACTTGTGTTCTCTAGCTAAATCTGTGCAATTATATGTAGTGTTTAGTCTCTCCTGACTGAGTATCAAGCCTCAGCAGAGTAGCTACCCTATTGGATCTCTATAGGACTTTGTCTTACCTTCGAGGAGACACTGGATTGAGGCTAGATGTTGCATACATGTAACATATTCCACCTACTCTCCATTCTGAGGTGGTTCTGAGTTGTGTAAATACTTGCTAGTTATCTTGTATGTTCCACAGCTAGATCTGCACAATTATACGCAGTGTTTAGTCTCATTTCCTGCCTGAGTCTGGAGCCTCAGCAGTGACCCTTGGATCTCTATAGGATGTTGTGCAAGCATAACATGTACCTGTAGAACAATAGAACTACAGTACAATTAGTAAAGAGATAAAATAAGTGTAGTAGATACATATCATACCTCAGTGGGTGTAGACAACACACTGAGGCAGGTCTAAGTCTGAAACATGGAAAATAATCACATGCTTATGTAAGTGAGTCCATGGGCATATGAAGGTAATACTTCAACACTCCCCCTCAAGCACAAGGGCAAAGACTAAGTTCTGAAGCAAAGTGCTTGACCTTGATACTAGGTAAAGCCTTGGTAAGTGTATCAGTGACCATGTCATTAGTGGGGCAATAAAGAAAATGAATGGAGCCATTCTTGGCATTGAAACAAATAAAATGATATTATATAGTATGTCTATGTGTTTCATGCAGGCATGATAGCTGCCATCTTTAGTAAGCACAATTGCTGATTGATTGCTGCCATATAAAACAGTTGGATGCTTGAGTGGATGGAATATTTCACCAACAAGACATTAAAGCCATAGGGTCTCCTTGGTAGCATGTGTAGCCATAACATACTCAGCTTCAGCTATGAAGAGGATAACAAGCTCCTGTTTTTGTGAGTCCCATAAAATTGCTCCTCCATCTATGAGGAAAGCAAACCCTGTGATCATATGTCAATGTTCCTGTGATGCACCATCAGCATCAACATACTCAATGAGGCCTCTTTGTTGAGTTCTGAAGATGAGTGTCCAGCTTGTAGTATTAATGAGGTAGTGGTAGATCTGTTTGACTGCCTTCCAGTGGAGCCAGCCAGAATTTGCATTGAATTGACAAACAAGGAATGTGATGAATGTGATGTCAGATCATGTCCCAGCTGCTAGGTAGATTAGTGATCCAGTGAAAACACCAGCCCTTTCACCTCCTATCCAGCTTTTTACATGCCCACCACAGAAATAAGCCCAGAATGTTTCCACTTAGCAAATCAGCAATAAAACAGGCAATGAACTTCCATCTGAAAAAAATCAATGCTAAGTCATTTGCATCATTCTCATGCTATCAACACTTCCATTACATAGACTCTACAGTTCCATCCAAGCAATTCCCTATCATGACCAAAGGTTTATCCAAGCATCACATGTCCATACTGTTTCAGCTATGCACTGGGCACATTCCACTCAACAAACACTTACATATAATAACAAAAGCTGAAATCCTGGTATGCCAACTACATATGCAAACTATAGGAAGAGAAGGTTCTGCACTTCTTGCTTGAATGCCTGGCACACAGAATGTTATGCTTGCACAATGTCTAGTCCTAGTGTGTCCTCAAAGGCGACACAAAGTCCTTTAGATCTGGAGGGGGTTCTCTGCTGAGACTCAAGACTCAGGCAGGATAAGACTAAACACTGCATATAATTGTGCAGATCTAGCTAGTGAATGTACATGCCAGTCAGTAAGTATTTATACAACTCGAAACCATCTCGGAATGGGGAGACGATGGAACGGAGCACATGGTACACTACAACGGCCTTGTGGAGCAATGAATAGGAATGAAATAACACTGCCATCAAAAGGAGGATGGAAGGAGGAGTGGAGGTCCGTGACGAAAATGACTCTTGGAACACATGGTTTATACTACAAAAGAGGAATGAGGGAGGAACACAGTGAATCAAGAACAGGGATCTCCATATGACCATATGGAGCATAGTTCTTGGGAAACAGGGAACAGTAGCATTCTGAAGGTAATCTGTCTTCCGGCTTCCATTCTGATGAAAGAGTACTGTAGTAAAGTGTTCCAATGTTTCTGAAGTTCCGGAACCTTCGGAACCTCGGGAGGGTATTTTGGGAGTGTTGGAACTGCAGGAACTGATTCTGGAACCTTTGGAACCACCAGAATCTTGCTTATTTGTAACACAGAACACACTGCTCAAGGCTCTGCAGATTGCTTGGCCACAAAGCATCATCATTACCTGCTATTCTAAACAAGTAGCACAATCTGAAGGAGCTACAGTATTTACATTTATAAAGATGACAGAATACTAAAAGCAAGAACAGCCAAACAATGGACAATGCAGAGGTATAGAAGTACTGAAATGGCACACTCAAGGATTCTCCTATCCCAAATGGATCCAAATGAATCCAAATGAATCCCCCCTCTTCCTGTATTTGGGATAATGTCCAAGATGACTTTCTCCCCTTATGCATGCCATGGAACATTACAATATACACATATCTTCCTACATACAAACATGTAACATCTAATATGGGGCCAGAGAGGACAATAGATGCACAATGTAAAATAAATAAATACTGTTGAAATCTAACATTGAGGTTATTCATGCATCTTGACATCTTGGTCATTTACACAAATAAGACAGATTGTCCAATGATGCTAATGACCTCATCTGTGACCTTGATGACTATCACTCCCCTTTCTCATGTCTAAAAGACAGAATAATTACTTTTCATTGTATGTATAAGACTGGTACTAGCATCATCATGCTGATCTGTATATGTACATACACATATATACATACTATTGGCACCAACTTCAATACATTACCACTCATGTTTGATGTCCTGTACATACTGTCAGAGAATGAGCTGTTATTCATTCATTGATAGTGCCCAGTAACTTCTTTTGTAATTAATCACAATATTCTGATCTGAAGACTTCACTTGATGGACATTGAGGAAACTGCCATCTGACTTTTTATTGTGCTTCCAATATGATATTATTATTCTTTGATGCAGAGGTGACTCCAACAGTTTCAATGAATGTGAGACATTTATGGTGGGATAGTATGATACATAATTCAACTAATCTAATCACTTCCAGCAAGAAGCCCAAAACTCTCCATAAGAGAACTTGCTAAAATCAGGTTTGTAAAGTAAATCCTGTGATATGATCATAGAATTGACAGGAAGATGAAGGCCATTTCTTCCCCAGGGAGGAATCCAACAAAAGTAAGTACCATATGAGAAACTAATCCAACCATCCTCTATCAAACACATTTCACTAAGACACAAACAGTCTTGAAGACTCCATAGTCTGATACAATCACTTGAACTTGAGACAACACAGCTGCCATCAGGAGAGTAGGCAACAGATGTAACCCAATCAATGTGACCCTGAAATGGGCCTGAGACACACTCTCCAGTAGCTGCATTCCAGATTCTAATGGTCTTGTCATGTGAACCAGAGACAACATAGATGCCATTAGGAGAGTAAGCAACAGATGTTATCCAATTAGTGTGCCCTTGAAATGGGCCTGAGACACACTCTCCAGTAGTCACATTCCAAACTCTAATGGTCTTGTCATGTGAACCAGAAACAACATAGATGCCATTAGGGGAGTAGGCAACAGATGTTACTGAAGAAGTGTGCCCCTGAAATGGGCCTGAGACACACTCTCCAGTAGTTGCATTCCAAATTCTAATAGTCTTGTCATGTGCACCAGAGACAACATAGCTGCCATTAGGGGAGTAGGCAACAGATGTTACCCAATGAGTGTGACCCTGAAATGTGTCTGAAATACACTCTCCAGTAGTGGCATTCCAAATATTAATGGTGTTGTCAAGTGAACCAGAGACAACATAGTTGCCATCAGGAGAGTAGACAACAGATGTTATCAAATAAGTGTGTTTCTGAAATGGACCTGAAACACACTCTCCAGTAGTTGCATTCCAAATTCTAATGGTCTTGTCATCTGAACCAGAGACAACATACATGCCATCAGGGGAGTAGGCAACAGATGTTACTGTAGAAGTGTGCCCCTGAAATGGGCCTGAAACACACTCTCCAGTAGTTGCATTCCAAATTCTAATGGTGGTGTCATCTAAACCAGAGACAACATAGCTGCCATCAGGGGAGTAGGCAATAGATGTTACTGAATAAGTGTGCCCCTGAAATGGATCTGAAACACACTCTCCAGTAATTGCATTCCAAATTCTAATGGTCTTGTCATCTGAACCAGAGACAATATAGCTGCTATCAGGGGAGTAGGCAATGGATGTTGCTGAAGAAGTGTGCCCTTGAAATGGGCCTAAGACACACTCTCCAGTAGTCACATTCCAAATTCTAATTGTGTTGTCATGTGAACCAGAGACAACATAGCTGCCATCAGAGGAGTAGGCAATAGATGTTACCCAATCAGTATGTCCCTGAAATGGTTCAAAGACACACTCTCCAGTAGTTGGATTCCAAATTCTAATGGTGTTGTCATGTGAACCAGAGGCAACACACATGCCATCAGGGGAGTAGACAACAGATGTTACTGAAAAAGTGTGCCCCTGAAATGGGCCTGAAACATGCTCTCCACTAGCTGCATTCCAAATTCTAATGGTGTTGTCATGTGAACCAGAGATAACATAGACACCATTAGGGGAGTAGGCAACAGATGTTACTGAAGAAGTGTGCCCCTGAAATGGATCTGAAACACACCCTCCAGTAATTGCATTCCAAATTCTAATGGTCTTGTCATCTGAACCAGAGACAATATAGCTGCCATCAGGGGAGTAGGCAACAGATGTTACTGAAGAAGTGTGCCCCTGAAATGGGCCTGAAACACACTCTCCAGTAGTGGCATTCCAAATTCTAATGGTGTTGTCATGTGAACCAGAGACAACATAGCTGCCATCAGGGGAGTAGGCAACAAATGTTACTGAAGAACTGTGTCCCTGAAATGGACCTGAGACACATTCTCCAGTAGTTGCATTCCAAATTCTAATGGTCTTGTCATGTGAACCAGAGACAACATAGTTGCCATCAGGGGAATAGGCAACAGATGTTACTGAATAAGTGTGCCCCTGTAAAGTAAGGATATTTGCTGGCCAATTAGCTGGATGGCCTGAGGTCACAAGCATACAATTTTGCAAGTGACCAATCCAAAGCTGCCATAATGGTGAACTAGAGGGTGTCTGAAGCATGGCTGACAAGTACAAATGGGGGGTAGATTTCTGAAGGACTGGGGAAAAAACCTGAATGAATCTGTGTGCCTCTGATGCTAATGTGCCAATTTCATCATCCTAGAACAGCTTTCAATGCATACTAGCCACTATATATGTATTATGACTGATCATACCTTTGCCCATATTTCTATGCTTTTGCAGGTTTGTAGAGCAGCTGGAATGTAGATGGCTGGAGAGGAAAGGGAGAGAAGACTGATGGCTTCTAACCAGTAGGGCAAAAATGTCTTGAAGAAGGAATTCACTTCACCGAACAACTCAGGGACCATCTCTGTTTGTTCTAGATGGAACATCCAATATTGGCAGGAGTATACAAGGTGGGGAGGAATTGCATTGTTCACTTTAGCCTTCATGTTGGGAACATCATGGTTACAGATCCGAGAGTCCTTTAGATCACATATATTGAACTTGAGCATGCACCGCATGCATGAAAGTAATGCATGCCCGAGAGACAGATGATGATGTGGTGATATGTGAATGTGAAATGTCGCACATCGATGATCGTCCAGTAAGAAGTCACGGAATGAGGTGTGAAGTGGCCGGATGGGCTGCTCTTCATTGAATACTCCATCGAGTAATGATCCTAAGGGTCTGATGATCATCCGAACATTCAGACTGTCACCAAATAGAGCAGAGAGGGAACCAAGTGATAGTGGCTCCTTGAGCGCGAGCACAGCTGCCATCACTTCTTGAAAGTCACGTCGAGCTTCCTCCGCAATAAATAGTTGCCTTAGTATTGTCAGGTAGAGTCTGTCAAGCGGATAGGCACCATCACTGTTGTTAACTTGTAACAGACTCTTCAGCCGCTTGCAAGGGTCAACTCCGGCACTATCATCTCCCCTAATAAACATACACGCAGCCGAAGCCCACTGGAAAAGATGCTGGGAATGCTGTACAAGCAACGAACACCACCCTTGGTTCGGCCAGAAGGATTCCAATTCATAGTACGTCAAAAGGGAATGGGAGATAAACTTGCTCAAATCTTCGTCAGTCGTGGCCGGTTCCACATCACCTAGATATTTGTGGATGAGGTGCGGACTGGGCTGGAGCGCGTCAAGGATGTCTCTCTCAGGCCGGGTGGTTATGAGGAAGCGGAGGTTGGTTGGCAGGTTACAAATTTGTCTCGAGAGTGTGTCTAGGAATTGCCGGCGATCAGCTCGTTCGCCGCTCTCGTCAAGCGCGTCGATTATGATAATCAACGGTCCTATGGCGTGGATACCCTGACTGGGTTCAATGATGAGCCGTTCGACTTGTTCCAAGGGCGAGACCGACCGCCGAAGAGCTCGGTCGTCCTTGACCACCTTCCAAAGCGCGGATTTGAACTGGGGATCGTGATCGGAAAGGTCACGTGCAATCGTACTGAACACGTTCTTCGGGTTGCGCTTCGCGAGGTCACTACGGAGAAAACAGAATGATGACCCGAGCCTCCGTTGTCTGTCAAAGAGCCGAGCGATGGAGTGCGCGATTGCGGACTTGCCCGATCCTGCGACGCCAGTAAGAAGGCAGACTCGATGGGCATCCTCGGCGGAATCGTTGAGAACATTGCAAATGTCTGCGATGACGCCCTCGCGAGTTCCCGGTAAACACCCCTTCTCCTGGACGTATCTAGCCTCCTCTGCATACGGCATGTCGTTCAGATCGATAGTTTCGGCTTTCGCTGTAAGTGAGCGTCTCTCCAAAATCTCGACAATAATACATACCAAGCTCTTGCACAACATTGAACATGCGAAAGACAGTGATGCCAGACTGTAAAGCGACTCCTTCCATGAAGTGATCCTTCAATTCTTGCAGCTTGTCCTCATATTCCTTGATTTTCCCATCGATATCGCTGAGCGTATATTTCGCCGTCCTAATCCCTAGAGTTAGATATCAGTGACGATAATTCGCATCAAGGGGACGACGGCGACTAACAAAAATTCTTCTGCCTAGCATATGCCGCGATGAAGTACCCACACTCTGTCACCTGTTGCAGAAGAGTCGTTATGCCCTTCTTATGTGACTCGACTACTTTCAGTGGTCCAGCGTCCTGAACGAACTCGAAGATGTCGCTCATTTTCCCCGCTAAGCGAATTATTTGCTCGTCGCGATCTCGTTGCTGAACGAGCACCTGGGCGTAACACGATGCTTGATGAGCGCTAGCAAGAGTAGAAAGCAACAGACAGACCTTGTTTGCGGCCGATAAAACGGACCAAGCCAGCAACGCAAATGGATGAATCTGTCTGATTTTGAGACCCCGAGCAGGTGAAAATGTCTACTATCATATACCTCTGCGACACGACCGACGATCTCATTGAAAAGCGCGACCCTCTTCAACAAAACGTCCCATGTATTCTCCAAATTCTGTATGCCTGTCACGAGGGCCGAACCAGTTTTGATCGCCGAATCAAGATCGCCGACGATCTTTGGTGTGGAGGCTAGCGCGGACGTCGATTCCGTTCCCTTGTTGACGGCGTCGGTGGCTTGAAGCTCCTCTGCGTCATCGACTCCACGCTGTTCAGTAGTGAAAGAGAACTTGACCGTAACGTCAGATGGAACGGGAGCGTCTGGGGTACCCGACATGATAGGTGCTTCGAGCACTGATCAACGATCGCATCAGTAGAGAACAAAGTAGTACATAATATATACCCATACCGTCGTTCTCCAATTTCCCCCGTATCCCGCCGATGGTATCCTTGAAAAACCAAACGACTTCATCGTCCTTGTGTACAAGTTGAATTCGACGGTGCTCTCTATAAATACTCGCAAGAAAAACAGTCTCGTCGTCTCCGTCGTGATCGCTGTCACGAATTAGCTCGGTAGCCGGGTAGAATAAAAGGTCGTGGACTCACAAATACAAATTTTCCTCCCAAGTGACTGGGTTCTTCTTCGCTTTTTTGGTTTTGGTTTTCTTGATGATATCGCCCACGGAGACGTGGACGTAGTATTGCTTCGAAATCAATGATTTGGACTTGGCTTGAGTACAAACTTGGATATCTTTGAAAAGTTACTGTAAATTACAAAGAGCATGGAAATGCGAGCATCTCTTGTGCCCACCTTTGATGGTGATGATCGATTTCCTAGAACAGCTCTCAGCATCCAACCAAAAAATACGGCTGCCATACATACACGCTCTGCGTTGCATTTGCAGTGGGATCCATGTCGAAATCAGCGAACGTACGATGAGTGTCGTTCGGAAAGAACTGGAAGCGCCAACTATGGCGCAACACGTGCACAACGGGCCGCAATATCCCCACTCGGAAGCATGATATTGTCCGACTCGAAATATACATGTTTCGTGAACTCCACCAGTAAAGTCGTAATCCGAAGTTTTCAAATCCTACTCGGAAGGCATCTTTGCGTAGTCCAGTTGAAGGAGGTATTCCGTTCACTGTCGTTCCCGAAACTTACTTCCAGAAATCACCTCGCATTAGTAGGAACGGAAATTCTTAGTAAAGCAAATTTACGATAAACATAGTATGTACGTCTACCCTACAAGAGAAAAAAAAACACACTAATCACACAAACATTTGCAACGGATGCCGATCATACATGTTTTGTCCCTCGCTCAACTCCCCCAGATCAGGATAAACAGCACTATCGCTTCCGAAGCACCCAAATACAACGAGTTGTACACGCGCCAATATACCTCGCGCACTTTGCGTGCAGGATGGAACAAGCCTTACATCGTGTAGCTCAAGAGCACCCCGGGGCCCAACGTCACCCGCATCGTTTCGATGGCCTCCATCACCGCGCCAATCACGTGCGGGGAGGTCTCGAAATAGTTGGGCCACACGAGGTTCATCAGGTGGAGCATCGAGTCTTCACAGCCCAGACCGGCCACTCCGAGCGCTAGATGCTTCACGATGACGCTCGCTGTTTGACGGTGGACCAGGTCACAATCTGTAAGAGCGTCTTCGAGCATCATGACGACCGAATCGACGTAGTTGGCCGATTGAGGGCCGACGTGAACGTCAGCGCTTTCAGACAACCGGTCCGCACGTTAAGTTCTGCTGTACGATACTCGTTGAGAATTGCTGGGATACACGTGAAAGCTGGCCAACAGAATTAGTTCGTGTATACCATGTTACGAAATCAATGACTTACGCCCACACGTCTCAGCCACGATAGCGATCGCAACCGTACTGCAAACACGACTTTGACATTCTTGCACGCACAGGTTGGTGAAGAGAACCGAAAGCACGCCTTGAGGACTCAAGCTTACTGCAATATAACCAAATGAGTTGACAGCCGTCCGCCGAATTGCCTTTTTGTGTGCCTTCAAGAGATCCAAAAGCTCAAAACAGATTCGCATCCACTCTCCTTTCAACATAACAAATCAGACTTACCGATACGACCAATCAAGTTGATCGATCCTTCTTGTACTTTTTCGTGCCGATTGCGGAGAATTGGTGTCATGCGAGGCACTGGAGTGTAAAACCGTCATTAGTCAAAAGATGGTAAACAGCGCAATTGAGTGCTTACAGAGATCCTTTACCAGAGGGTTCATCTGTGTCATACCGACCACGTTCGCAATCGCACCCTCAGCGGCGATGATACTACCAAGGGTATCGGGATATTCTTCTCCTAGCTGTTCAAACAAGACGAGGCCCAACTTGCTCAACAGTTGATCTTCACCATATTGCTTGATGACTACCGCAAGCCGCGTCGTCAAATCGGCAGCCTGCTGACGAACCTTCAACCTTGGCGCCCCTGTTGTTCAGACGCCAAAGGATGGTAGAAACGATCTGCGTCAGATATGGCTTGACACGAATACCCAGGGCGTTGACGACGGTACCAAATCCGTCGAGCATGACTTGGTCCCCGGTGGTTTGCTTCTGGAACGAATAGATAATCCCATCCACGAGACGAACCTCGAAACGTTCGTCAATGTCTGAAGCACCGAGCGTGGTGATAACCTTGGTGATGATCTATCCTTCCAACGATCTCCGACACGCCCGCCTTCTGTGCCAGCTCCACCGTAGTCTCAACGACTTGGCGATAGTTGCGCCGGTCGAGTACCATACGTCGAACCCAAAACGAGTTGAAAAAGTCTGGCAGGATGTCTTGCTTGATGTACTGCACCGTGACGCCATCCGTGGCGGCATATTGCTTGACGACTTTGAGGACAATCTTCTTCATCTCCTCGTCGGACGTTTGGAATTCTCGGATCAAGATCACAGTGACTTCCTTCGTATAGTACGAGGCGTATTCGGGATCCATGAGGGGAATGATAAAACCAATGGCCTTCAAGAAGGCAGCAAGGCCCTTGCCACGGTGCAGACGAATACCTATCGACAGAGACTTCAGCACCTCGTCAAAGACTCGATATGCAACTCACAAGATTACGCAAGCGCGGAAGCACAGCGCAGCCATCATGATGGCGATTTGCTGAACGATTCGAATGCCAGTGTTACGCGCCTTCCAAGACTTTTTGCTACGGCAGACGGTCTTGTAGAAAGGGAGAAGGGATCGGCCAGACTTGTTGTGACAGAATAATCCGGCTGCTTTTGATTGGATCTTCGACACTAGCGTAATAGTCCTCCTCGATGAGCAGACGCCGGCTTCAAACCATCTTCTGGATCGCTGCAGGAGCTTACATAATTTCCGTTCCAGTATCAACGTTTGGGGCTACTTTTCCGTCAGTACTGTAAGCGGTCTTCATGAATTCGCTGATTCTCAGTTTAGTCACATCTTCGCATACGGTGAAGACTAGTAGGAAGAACATGATCGTTCGCGCTGAAGGAGCTGAGTATCCGTGGCGATTTCAGCACGACGGTCGAATATCTTATCAAGCTCCTCGAGCCAGAAGCCTTCGTCGACAATACTTTCACTACAGGCTGGCTGGACTCCTTGTTCAGCAACAAGCTAACCGCGGAGCGCCCGGATGCAACTCTCGCCGTTGTCTGCGGTGCCGTCTCCAAAGCTCACCGTGCGTCAGAGGCAATACAAACGGTTTTTGGACAAAGGCCAGGTCCCCGCTCGTGATCTATTGAAGACCGTATTCAACGTCGACTTCATTCATGAGAACGTCAAGTACAATTTCACGTGCACTCGGTCCTCTAGGCATACGTGGACGCTCTTCTCAATAGTGGACGGACAATGGTTGGAGCTCGGCCTCTTGCTGACGGTGGTCTCTTATGGTCGCAGTCACTCGGTTTACTGGCGGGAAGAGGTCGGAGCTCTGCGACTTATGATTGACTCCAAGACGTGTTTGATCGAACAAGAAAATGGTCCAACGCAACTGAGAAGTCCAAGTCCTGGGATGCTAATCCGATTCCTGGTCGATAGCGGCGATCACACCAAGGCTGGTGAGCAATATGCGGAGATCGAGGTGAGCTCAATTTCTTGAAGTCAATGCCATCGTTATTTACTCTTCCCAGGTCATGAAGATGTACATGCCACTCGTTGCTGCGGAAGACGGCATTGTCCAATTTGTCAAGCAACCCGGTGTCAGTCTTGAGCCAGGCGACATTCTATTTTGACACTTGACGATCCCAGTCGAGTCAAGCACGCCAAGCCGTTTGACGGCCTCCTCCTATCTACGGTCCCCCTGGCATCGTCGGGAACGGCCATACCAACGCTTTGTGCGCTGCACAGGGACGCTCAATGATATCCTCGAGGGTCACGACAACCAAGCCATCATGGCCCCAACTTTCAAGGAGCTTATCAAAGTTCTTCATGACCCTGAACTACCCTACTCGGAAGTTGGCTCCATTTTATCCGCTCTGTCTGGCCGTATGCCATCGAAGCTCGAAGAGGGTATTCGCGCTGCTATCGACAGTGCCAAGTCCAGAGGGGACGCACAAGAGTTCCCGGCCGTTCGTATCAAGAAAGTACTTGAGCACTACGTTCAAGACTCCATCCTTCCACACTATGGCGCCATGTTTCGGACACAGCTTTCCCCGCTATTCGACTTCTCGAGAAATTCATGGGCGGTCTAAAGGGTTACGAAGTGCACACGATCGCCACTCTTCTGTTCGCTTATGAGTCGACGGAGAAACTGTTTGGAGGGAGCATCGAGGCTCGAGTTTTGAGCTTGAGAGAGCAGAACAAGGACGATCTCGACAAAGTAGTCGCGCACGTACTGAGCCACACGAAAGCACAAAGCAAGTCGAGACTTATGCTCTCAATACTGGACTACATCAAATCAAGCGGTCTTCCCCTATCTGGCGCAGAGAATCGGCCTTGCAGGACTCGACTCAAAGTTTGTTTGCTTTCCCGCTCCTGCTTGCACATGACTAAGAAGTATCTCAGGTCGTCAATCCCTGTCTCTCTTAAAGCTCGCGAAGTACTTATTCTTGGGCAGATGCCCTCTTACGAAGAGCGCCTGGTTCAGATGGAGGCCATTCTGAAAGCATCAGTTACTTCTAGCGTATATAGTGAACAGGGCAGCACGAACAAGTGTGAGAGTTATTTTTGCGCTACTGTTCTGCATTTTTATTTTGAAATGTTGTATAGAACCCCTTCAGCCGAGATTTTGCGCGAGCTTAGCGACTCGCGCTACACTGTGTACGATGTTCTTCCAGCTTTCTTCTCGCACGCAGATCCTGTCGTAACCCTTGGTCAGTCATTTATCCTTGTCGTCTATCTCCTGGACCTAACCTTTGCACGTAGCTGCATTTGAGGTCTATGTCCGTCGCGCTTACTGCGCGTACTCACTTTTGTCGATTGATTACGAGGAAGGCGATGGCCCTGACGATGGCGAGCTTCCGAGTGCCCTAACATGGCGCTTCAACCTCGGACGTTCTCATTCACCACCTGCCACTCTCAGCGTCACTGCACCGTAAGTACACGTTGACACCTTGGTTAAGACACATCTGACCCCAGCCAAAGTGACCCGAGACATCAAGGATTCGTCAGCGACCTGAGCTATCTGATCTCCCGTAATCAGTCACAGCCCATTCGTACCGGGGTGATTGCCTCATTCTCTGACTTGTCTGCCCTCCAGAAGGGATTGGAGAAAGTCGCTTCTCTTCTCCCC